>VKKV01000241.1:0-13996 GCA_008080845.1 Phytophthora kernoviae
AAGTCCATGTAGACATCGTAAACAGTGAGGACAAGCGCTTGGATAGCGTGTAACGTTGATAGTTGATCCATTAGGAAGAGGGATCCATAGTCAGTAGTGGATATGTTTGCGGGCGCTGATACTCATGGGAGACGTGGTATGGGAGGCAGGGAGCACGGTGATGGGTGTGGAGGGTGGTGTAGCGCCGTGAAGAGCACAGGAGTGCGATAAATCGGATTTTGGAAATGGTTGGGGAGAAGAGTGCGTATCCGGGGATGTAGCTCAAATGGTAGAGCGCTCGCTTAGCATGCGAGAGGTACAGGGATCGATACCCTGCTTCTCCAGGCGTGTGTAGTATAGTGGTCAGTACCTCACCTTGTGGCGGTGAAATCCCTGGTTCGAATCCGGGCACGCGCACTCTTATGCTTATTATGCCTTCCTTTTGCTCGCCTTTATAGCTCTTCATGCCTCCTACGCCTCACTCGACCCGCCTCTATTGCTTCACGAACATCTACCTACTTCTATCGCTGCTTCCCACGCACTTATCACACCAACACACACCACTTCAAGGCGGACACTCAACTACTGTAGCGGCGGAAGCTGGCTTATATTCAGTGTCGGCACGTCCAATTGACCTCGCTTGGCTTGTCCGAACTGTGAACAAGCTTGCTGAACGGCGTGTGGTCATTTTCTTGCCATTACATTCCCTCCACTAGTCACAATGAACGTGTCAATACATCGATACGGCTCATTACTGCAGTATCAATAACAGTTCGAACTGGGGTTTGAGTGGTGTCTCAACTGTACTATTGCCTTTGAAGTCCATGTAGACATCGTAAACAGTGAGGACAAGCGCTTGGATAGCGTGTAACGTTGATAGTTGATCCATTAGGAAGAGGGATCCATAGTCAGTAGTGGATATGTTTGCGGGCGCTGATACTCATGGGAGTCGTGGTATGGGAGGCAGGGAGCACGGTGATGGGTGTGGAGGGTGGTGTAGCGCCGTGAAGAGCACAGGAGTGCGATAAATCGGATTTTGGAAATGGTTGGGGAGAAGAGTGCGTATCCGGGGATGTAGCTCAAATGGTAGAGCGCTCGCTTAGCATGCGAGAGGTACAGGGATCGATACCCTGCTTCTCCAGGCGTAGTGTAGTATAGTGGTCAGTACCTCACCTTGTGGCGGTGAAATCCCTGGTTCGAATCCGGGCACGCGCACTCTTATGCTTATTATGCCTTCCTTTGCTCGCCTTTATAGCTCTTCATGCCTCCTACGCCTCACTCGACCCGCCTCTATTGCTTCACGAACATCTACCTACTTCTATCGCTGCTTCCCACGCACTTATCACACCAACACATACACCACTTCAAGGCGGACACTCAACTACTGTAGCGGCGGAAGCTGGCTTATATTCAGTGTCGGCACGTCAATTGACCTCGCTTGGCTTGTCCGAACTGTGAACAAGCTTGCTGAACGGCGTGTGGTCATTTTCTTGCCATTACATTCCTCCACTAGTCACAATGAACGTGTCAATACATCGATACGGCTCATTACTGCAGTATCAATAACAGTTCGAACTGGGGTTTGAGTGGTGTCTCAACTGTACTATTGCCTTTGAAGTCCATGTAGACATCGTAAACAGTGAGGACAAGCGCTTGGATAGCGTGTAACGTTGATAGTTGATCCATTAGGAAGAGGGATCCATAGTCAGTAGTGGATATGTTTGCGGGCGCTGATACTCATGGGAGACGTGGTATGGGAGGCAGGGAGCACGGTGATGGGTGTGGAGGGTGGTGTAGCGCCGTGAAGAGCACAGGAGTGCGATAAATCGGATTTTGAAATGGTTGGGGAGAAGAGTGCGTATCCGGGGATGTAGCTCAAATGGTAGAGCGCTCGCTTAGCATGCGAGAGGTACAGGGATCGATACCCTGCTTCTCAGGCGTAGTGTAGTATAGTGGTCAGTACCTCACCTTGTGGCGGTGAAATCCCTGGTTCGAATCCGGGCACGCGCACTCTTATGCTTATTATGCCTTCCTTTTGCTCGCCTTTATAGCTCTTCATGCCTCCTACGCCTCACTCGACCCGCCTCTATTGCTTCACGAACATCTACCTACTTCTATCGCTGCTTCCCACGCACTTATCACACCAACACATACACCACTTCAAGGCGGACACTCAACTACTGTAGCGGCGGAAGCTGGCTTATATTCAGTGTCGGCACGTCAATTGACCTCGCTTGGCTTGTCCGAACTGTGAACAAGCTTGCTGAACGGCGTGTGGTCATTTTCTTGCCATTACATTCCTCCACTAGTCACAATGAACGTGTCAATACATCGATACGGCTCATTACTGCAGTATCAATAACAGTTCGAACTGGGGTTTGAGTGGTGTCTCAACTGTACTATTGCCTTTGAAGTCCATGTAGACATCGTAAACAGTGAGGACAAGCGCTTGGATAGCGTGTAACGTTGATAGTTGATCCATTAGGAAGAGGGATCCATAGTCAGTAGTGGATATGTTTGCGGGCGCTGATACTCATGGGAGTCGTGGTATGGGAGGCAGGGAGCACGGTGATGGGTGTGGAGGGTGGTGTAGCGCCGTGAAGAGCACAGGAGTGCGATAAATCGGATTTTGGAAATGGTTGGGGAGAAGAGTGCGTATCCGGGGATGTAGCTCAAATGGTAGAGCGCTCGCTTAGCATGCGAGAGGTACAGGGATCGATACCCTGCTTCTCCAGGCGTGTGTAGTATAGTGGTCAGTACCTCACCTTGTGGCGGTGAAATCCCTGGTTCGAATCCGGGCACGCGCACTCTTATGCTTATTATGCCTTCCTTTTGCTCGCCTTTATAGCTCTTCATGCCTCCTACGCCTCACTCGACCCGCCTCTATTGCTTCACGAACATCTACCTACTTCTATCGCTGCTTCCACGCACTTATCACACCAACACATACACCACTTCAAGGCGGACACTCAACTACTGTAGCGGCGGAAGCTGGCTTATATTCAGTGTCGGCACGTCAATTGACCTCGCTTGGCTTGTCCGAACTGTGAACAAGCTTGCTGAACGGCGTGTGGTCATTTTCTTGCCATTACATTCTCCACCACTAGTCACAATGAACGTGTCAATACATCGATACGGCTCATTACTGCAGTATCAATAACAGTTCGAACTGGGGTTTGAGTGGTGTCTCAACTGTACTATTGCCTTTGAAGTCCATGTAGACATCGTAAACAGTGAGGACAAGCGCTTGGATAGCGTGTAACGTTGATAGTTGATCCATTAGGAAGAGGGATCCATAGTCAGTAGTGGATATGTTTGCGGGCGCTGATACTCATGGGAGACGTGGTATGGGAGGCAGGGAGCACGGTGATGGGTGTGGAGGGTGGTGTAGCGCCGTGAAGAGCACAGGAGTGCGATAAATCGGATTTTGGAAATGGTTGGGGAGAAGAGTGCGTATCCGGGGATGTAGCTCAAATGGTAGAGCGCTCGCTTAGCATGCGAGAGGTACAGGGATCGATACCCTGCTTCTCCAGGCGTGTGTAGTATAGTGGTCAGTACCTCACCTTGTGGCGGTGAAATCCCTGGTTCGAATCCGGGCACGCGCACTCTTATGCTTATTATGCCTTCCTTTTGCTCGCCTTTATAGCTCTTCATGCCTCCTACGCCTCACTCGACCCGCCTCTATTGCTTCACGAACATCTACCTACTTCTATCGCTGCTTCCACGCACTTATCACACCAACACATACACCACTTCAAGGCGGACACTCAACTACTGTAGCGGCGGAAGCTGGCTTATATTCAGTGTCGGCACGTCCAATTGACCTCGCTTGGCTTGTCCGAACTGTGAACAAGCTTGCTGAACGGCGTGTGTGGTCATTTTCTTGCCATTACCTCCACTAGTCACAATGAACGTGTCAATACATCGATACGGCTCATTACTGCAGTATCAATAACAGTTCGAACTGGGGTTTGAGTGGTGTCTCAACTGTACTATTGCCTTTGAAGTCCATGTAGACATCGTAAACAGTGAGGACAAGCGCTTGGATAGCGTGTAACGTTGATAGTTGATCCATTAGGAAGAGGGATCCATAGTCAGTAGTGGATATGTTTGCGGGCGCTGATACTCATGGGAGACGTGGTATGGGAGGCAGGGAGCACGGTGATGGGTGTGGAGGGTGGTGTAGCGCCGTGAAGAGCACAGGAGTGCGATAAATCGGATTTGGAAATGGTTGGGGAGAAGAGTGCGTATCCGGGGATGTAGCTCAAATGGTAGAGCGCTCGCTTAGCATGCGAGAGGTACAGGGATCGATACCCTGCTTCTCCAGGCGTGTGTAGTATAGTGGTCAGTACCTCACCTTGTGGCGGTGAAATCCCTGGTTCGAATCCGGGCACGCGCACTCTTATGCTTATTATGCCTTCCTTTTGCTCGCCTTTATAGCTCTTCATGCCTCCTACGCCTCACTCGACCCGCCTCTCTTGCTTCACGAACATCTACCTACTTCTATCGCTGCTTCCCACGCACTTATCACACCAACACATACACCACTTCAAGGCGGACACTCAACTACTGTAGCGGCGGAAGCTGGCTTATATTCAGTGTCGGCACGTCAATTGACCTCGCTTGGCTTGTCCGAACTGTGAACAAGCTTGCTGAACGGCGTGTGGTCATTTCTTGCCATTACATTCCTCCACTAGTCACAATGAACGTGTCAATACATCGATACGGCTCATTACTGCAGTATCAATAACAGTTCGAACTGGGGTTTGAGTGGTGTCTCAACTGTACTATTGCCTTTGAAGTCCATGTAGACATCGTAAACAGTGAGGACAAGCGCTTGGATAGCGTGTAACGTTGATAGTTGATCCATTAGGAAGAGGGATCCATAGTCAGTAGTGGATATGTTTGCGGGCGCTGATACTCATGGGAGACGTGGTATGGGAGGCAGGGAGCACGGTGATGGGTGTGGAGGGTGGTGTAGCGCCGTGAAGAGCACAGGAGTGCGATAAATCGGATTTTGGAAATGGTTGGGGAGAAGAGTGCGTATCCGGGGATGTAGCTCAAATGGTAGAGCGCTCGCTTAGCATGCGAGAGGTACAGGGATCGATACCCTGCTTCTCCAGGCGATGTGTAGTATAGTGGTCAGTACCTCACCTTGTGGCGGTGAAATCCCTGGTTCGAATCCGGGCACGCGCACTCTTATGCTTATTATGCCTTCCTTTTGCTCGCCTTTATAGCTCTTCATGCCTCCTACGCCTCACTCGACCCGCCTCTATTGCTTCACGAACATCTACCTACTTCTATCGCTGCTTCCACGCACTTATCACACCAACACATACACCACTTCAAGGCGGACACTCAACTACTGTAGCGGCGGAAGCTGGCTTATATTCAGTGTCGGCACGTCCAATTGACCTCGCTTGGCTTGTCCGAACTGTGAACAAGCTTGCTGAACGGCGTGTGGTCATTTCTTGCCATTACATTCCCTCCACTAGTCACAATGAACGTGTCAATACATCGATACGGCTCATTACTGCAGTATCAATAACAGTTCGAACTGGGGTTTGAGTGGTGTCTCAACTGTACTATTGCCTTTGAAGTCCATGTAGACATCGTAAACAGTGAGGACAAGCGCTTGGATAGCGTGTAACGTTGATAGTTGATCCATTAGGAAGAGGGATCCATAGTCAGTAGTGGATATGTTTGCGGGCGCTGATACTCATGGGAGACGTGGTATGGGAGGCAGGGAGCACGGTGATGGGTGTGGAGGGTGGTGTAGCGCCGTGAAGAGCACAGGAGTGCGATAAATCGGATTTTGGAAATGGTTGGGGAGAAGAGTGCGTATCCGGGGATGTAGCTCAAATGGTAGAGCGCTCGCTTAGCATGCGAGAGGTACAGGGATCGATACCCTGCTTCTCCAGGCGTGTGTAGTATAGTGGTCAGTACCTCACCTTGTGGCGGTGAAATCCCTGGTTCGAATCCGGGCACGCGCACTCTTATGCTTATTATGCCTTCCTTTTTTGCTCGCCTTTATAGCTCTTCATGCCTCCTACGCCTCACTCGACCCGCCTCTATTGCTTCACGAACATCTACCTACTTCTATCGCTGCTTCTAGCCACTGTATGCGTGTAGTAAGACCGTAAGTCTTTACTTAGATTTACTATAGAAATACACGACAACGTGTAAATACAAAGTAAACACTTATTTGGTAGAAAATTGAAAACTCTATATTCATGTCGGCCCACCGCGTGGCAACCTTAGAACCTAGCTAAAAGAATATCCAATCTACATGTGAGGGTCATGGTTGCCCTCATTGGCGTATGGTCTATTTCGAATACCTTCCCTACCATAGCCACTAATAACCACAGTGGCGGCTCGAAATGATTGTAATCCTGTGTGTGGTCTCACACACAGACAGTGCTTCACATGTATACAGCCTTTCGCAATCCCTGGGTATACATGGTGTACCAACTGCCTATTGCCTTCCGTCCAGGTTGACACACCAAACAAGAGGTACAAGCGCTTGGAATAGCGTGTGCTAACGGATGGACACCACTTAGGAACGAAGGACGTCACTTGTGGGTAGTGGCTCCATGTTTGAGGGACGGCTGATGCCCATGGGCTACGGCTAGCTTGGAGCGTTATGGACAGGCGGTGGGTGTATGCGCGCTGTACTGAGTGAACGCAAGTTGTCACCTTCGAAATGGGAACTGGTACTGGGTGTTGTTCAACTGCCTATCACCAACTGGCGGACCGACTTGGTGGATGAGCACCAATTACTGCGTTCACGGGGTTTCCGGCATCTTCCGTTATTGACTATCTTCGCGTCTGATCGTGTGATCAAAATGGACGCTGCCTGACTATCGTCAAGGTACGCGATCAGCTTGAGGCGACACAGCAGCAGCTCTATAGAATATACACCGAGACGTTGCCGC
Organism: Phytophthora kernoviae; assembly: GCA_008080845.1. Classification (NCBI taxonomy): domain Eukaryota; phylum Oomycota; class Peronosporomycetes; order Peronosporales; family Peronosporaceae; genus Phytophthora; species Phytophthora kernoviae. The sequence goes on from VKKV01000241.1 coordinate 6,915, forward strand.
CATCAGTGACCAACGGCGCACTCAGATCCGTGTTCGTCGTGCGGCCAAGACTAAGCCGCCAAATTTCTCCGTCTGTAACTTTGTTCTGACGACTGCCGTGATCTCGCTGCCGAACAAGCTTGCGATCAAGTGGCACGGACCAAAGCGTGTCGTCCGCGCAGTGACCGATTGGATTTTCGATGTTCGAGACTTGAACCCCCGTACGCAGAATCGACACATCACGTTTCACGCCTGCGGTTCTACGCTGAATCAAGCCGCGAAGTCACTGAAGACCTGCTGCAGTACGTTCTACACTCGCAAGGTGGACATTGCGTCGAGGCGTTTTACGGTATCCGCCTGAACACGACTACGAGACAATGGGAAGTCGAAGTTAAGTGGCTGGGGTTCGACGCCTTCGAGAATACGTGGAGACATATACATCGCTCACGACGGATGCCCCGGTCCTCCTTGAACGTTACTGCACCGCAAACGCAGACGATTCGCAGTTCGTCACGATGCTACAGGACCAGTCTTGCCGTTCGTCATCGTCTCGGCATCCGACTCGTCGACGCCGCGGGCGCTAAAAAATATTCGGAGGAAGTGATCTGGTTGGTTGCCAGCGTTGACTCCCCAGATGATGAGCATCTGGAGTACTGTAGATCTGGGATCTCACAGCGGCTGAGATCCCAGCCACTCGTGCTCGCTATGGGTTCACGGGTTCAAGTGAGCTGTGCAAGCTCTCAGGCAGCCAAGGACGCGCGAAGTCTCAAGGGATCCTGTGAGAGCACTTTCATTTTTTAACTCAATCAATCACTTTGCAATTTACTTCGTACGACTCGAATCCCCGGCCACGCAGGCCGGGGCGCAGATCACGAGCTCTGCTGGTGCTCTGACGGCGTGCTATGACAAAGTAGTGATAATTTCTTGGTAGTAAACACAATTTGGTATGTAGTTTAAGCCGTTAGTTGATACCGTCAAGTACTCAATTGCACGGACAAGATGTCGGAGACGACAGCAACGTTCACATGTCTATTTTGCTGTCGTCCTCACGATCTCATATACAGACGCTAAATTTGTCACCACTGCTCCTAAGAAATGAGTCGCAGCAGGAAAAATTCTTGGTTTCAGATCTCTATCGCCTTCCTTTAGAAGCAGCTTTATTCATCAAGATCTGCGTCAGAAGCAAACCAACCAACTGCTCGGGGCAGGACTTGCTGGTTTCTTGAAACACGGTGGATGAATTTGGTCGCTCAGTGAATACAATCCATGCAGAGGTATTGGTAGCTCAAGCTAACCGACTAGAAGCGTTGCTCTGGCACAGACAGACACGTCGGTGCAATGCCCTGTGGTAAAACTATTCGACTGGAGTGAGATCTTGGCTTCACCTGAAATTGAAGTTGTCCGTCATTCGTTCCCTATCGCGACCAGACCTGGCCTGGAGACCGACTAGATTAAGCCTGAATGGGAACACTCCACTCAGGTGGTTAAAGTCCGCGTTCTACTGACGTGCTTCGCTAAGAGTTTGGTGCGGTCAGCTCATGCCTTGTATGACTGTGGATTGGAGAAGTGCTGCATGGCCAAGTTCTATCTCGACGCAACACCTCCATCTGATCTTCGTCTAAACCCTGGGACCGAGAAATGAGCGATGATCCTCAAGCTGGCGGCCGATTTCCTTGCCGATGTGCCGGACGAAAACGCAGTGAAGGGTCTGATCGCCTGCTGGTACGAGGTCAAGAACCCAGCTCTCTTGGGGCTTGACGCTTCCATGACGATGTTCAAAGTCGAGCCCTACATCCTTAACGGGTCCAGCAAGTCTGACGACGAACAGCGTGAGGTTGAAAAACAAATCGCAGGCTTTTAGCCATTACCCCTGGCAGAAGACTCTCGGTACACTCATGGCCATTGGCTGCGACGACGTTGGAAGTGTCTTCAGAAATCCGCTGATCCACTCGCTGCGTGAAGGCACGTTTGGTTCTGACGATTTAGCGAATACAGGTATGGATGCGTTCCTCAGTACACACGTGTGCAATGAAGTTTGCATAGCGCTGGGTCTAGCACCACTTAGAGATGAAGACGGCAAGGTCAAAACCAAGTTCATGAGCTCTGAAGTGGTGGAATCGAAGAAGTAGCAGCCAACAAAGCCCATGAGTCAGGCACCGAGCGCAGGGCTGATTATTACGGGCACAGTGAGTAAGATACCTATAACCAGCTCGTTCGTTATACACAGTTGCCAGAATTGTGGTAACATCCCCAGGTGATCCACAACGAGCTTCATGGCTCCAAAGATAAGGGTGTTTTCTGCGGAGTTTGTGCTGCGAAAGCCGCCAAGCTCAAGTCACCTTGCTACGGCGTCGAAAATAATGAGTTGCTTGGCTTCCTGCTTGTCGAGTTCTTGGAAGACGAGCATGTTGACTACGCCGATTAGCGTCCCTCCATACGGCGAAATCTTTTAACCCCTTTGAAATGATCATTGTTTCAAGAAGGCGTTTGCCATGAGACTCATCCTCGATCATTTTGACAGCCAAAAAGCTCTTGGTCACTGCGAGACTTGACCGGAATGCAGTATGTGTTCTGCAGCTCAAACTGAAATTGGTGAAAGTGCTCGACATTTTCAAGATCTGTTCTCTTGGGATATTTGGAACGTCGTGTTTTCACTTGAACTGGCTGAAGTTCTTCGGCACTGTTTGCATTTCGACAGATAGGATTGATTCATCGTTCAGTGCCTCCACTTCTTCAGCTGATTAAGGTAGTGCTATCACAATTCATTCAGATTCAGACGTTTCGACTGCTTGAGGTTCTAGCCCAGTGGACTGGTGAGTTCTCAAAGCCTTATCAATACCTTTTGGAGATTGAGTACTATCGGCAGAACGGTAAGAGGTTGAATAGAGCACTCCACTGCGGCCAGTCCATGGATTTCTGCGTTATCAAGTGGCATCACAACAAGCTCTATACGGCTTCGCTCCATGCTCTGACCAACCTCACTGCATGATACCACTTCCATGATTCGGTGTTGAGTTAAGTCGTAGAGTTGAACCGTGTCTTGGAGAAGCTTGGCTGATCCTGAAATCAATCGAACCGAAAGGAAAGTGCGTAGTTTCGCAGGCTGATGGTGGTGACGAACTGGTGCAAGTGATTGCCGGGGTCACTCTTGTGGTCTTGTGGAAAATGTAGAAATGATACGTCTAGTTGTAGTGACTGAGTGTGTTGAAGAGTGTTGATGAAGAGTGTTGGTCTTTTAGTTGCAGTTGTAGTTGTAGTTGTTAGTCTCGAACTGAGGGAAGTCAGTATATTTAATAATGAAGTTGCTATTCTAACTTGTTGTCTGACCTACTACATGCATGTGTTCTCCTTGTGTGCCCTTGGGGTTTTATCCAATGCCCCACAGGAGGCTCCTTGGGGTGCTTTCGTTTTCTGCTGCTACTGTGCTTTTATTTTGCTCCCTCTCTTTTTCTTTTCGTTTTTATAAACACAAATGCATTTCTTCATTGCCCTTCTGTACACCGTTGACCTTGAAGGTGACCGGTGCACAGAGTGCTGCCTCTGGCTAGCTAGCTATCCAGCCAGAGAGTAATTCGCACTCATGCACTCTCTGGCTGCTAGCTAACTGGCCAGAGGCTGTGGGCATGACACTAGTCCACAGCATACGTCATATATGTACATTAGCCAAAAGCATATGCTTATACTGTAGCATGCCACCTCAACTACACCCTGCACTGGGTGACGACGCGATTCTGGGGAACTCTACAGACTGGTGCTGCCAACTACGCAACTCTAATGACCGACAATGTTAATGAAAGCGATACCGCCGCCACCACGAATATCTCGGCGACCTAATTGACGAGTTCTCGGGTTGTGTCCTGCGAGCACTGCCAACAAAGCCGACAATGTGCCCAACATTATGTAACGGGACTTAGTCCAAACCTGCTCACGCAAAGCAAAGAGCTAGTTGACCTGGTCCCGACCATCCAAACAGAGGAAGCTGTTCTTAGCACGACCTCGCAGGAGTGCGAGTCAATGCTGAAGTCCGAAGCGAACGGAACTCGCACAGAGGCGAGCCGGATACTTGGGCTGAGTCTTCGGTCTTGAAGAGCAAACGGACTCACAAAGCTGTGAGCCGATACTCTTATCTTGGGAGGCGACTCCCGACTTGAGTGCTTGAAGGTAAAACTGCACCTGAATTAAAATGAGTTTATGATTCCTGAATCCTATGAATAAAACCACTAGGGGTCCTTGGGGTTAAATGTAAATCCTTGGGTTGAATCAGGTTGAACTTGAAGATTCTCCTTCGAAGAATCTTCCTGCCGCGTGGCGTCTTGTGATTGGCCACAAGAACTCAGGTGGTGCGCCGGCCTTGTTACCAGACACTTTCCCGGGAAGGAACCATCATCATGCACAAAGAAGTGCAGAGAACACTTGGCGTAATCACTGATTGCGCCAAAGGTGAATGCGAGCAAATATGTACCCATATTTGCGGCACCTTCACCTCCATGACGGAAGTGTGTGTACCACACCAATCTGTGATCACATTGCCCATGTAATAGACCAGAGTGCCTATTACAAATAGTTCATGTAGGTATCGGTTATTTAACAGATATCATAACAGATAACTGTTACCCACAATGAACCCAGAAGGTGGTGTACCCACACAACCACCTCATGTAATGGGATGACCAGACCCATTACACATTACTGCCCGTGATGACTCACGTGTTGGAAGCTAGTAGGGCGAGACGGCCTCAAGTTCAGCCTGGCACGCACCCGCCTGGACAAACTGCGGACGCATACCTCACATCAGAGATCAACTGGTCGTCGACGTCGACAAGATCGAGTTCATCAAGAGGTACTTCGGGTTGCAACTCGAAGGCGGTGTTTGGAAGGCTGGTAGGTGATGGACAATTTGTTAAATATGAAATAAGGATGGTTCTCGTTAATCACTAGAGCGTACTGAATTTAATTTTAGCTTACGACAATAACTTACGACGATAATGATCTTGTACTGATCTGTGGTCATTTTAAGATGAGGCTCAGGCGCAATCTTGCTGTACAGCGTCGTTCAGTTTTAGATCGATCTCATTCACAATCGAATTCGCCATGGAGGGCACATCCAAGCCCGTGAAGCCCGCTGTACGTCTATACCTGAACATCACCAACAATAAGATTCAAACGATCAAGTGTGAGCAGTGCAAAACCAATGTTCGTGTCATCTTTGGACCTGTGCTTTGACACTTCCACTGCGACCCAAGCAATCCTCTTCTAGGTTGGGGGTTCATGACGCGGGAGAAGCTGAGACCCTGACGACCCTGAGAGCCAAGAGCTGAACCGGCGGCGCGCTAAGGGATCTCCGTGAGCATGCTGCCAACGATGGCATTTCTTCACCTGACATGCAGGCCATGAACTCGACCGACGACAGTCAGAACATCCCGATCCAGGGCAACACCAACCAAGGTGAAGACCAGCACGAGCAGCTCCGCGTACGTACTGCCAACCCTGCTATTCCTGACTCGGACGTGTTGTCTGACCCGGTACCCGACGTGTTCAGCATTTGAGGTCATTAAGCGATACAAAAGATTTTTCTGTTTAATTCTATCACCAGCTTGTGCAGTTTGCTCTGCTGTATTAATGTAATCCTTTCGCTCTGAAACTATCGAACTGTCGCGTCCTTTATTGTACCGGCTGGTGCTGTGGGGTCTACAGCTTTTGTTGCTGGTAAATTACGCGATTAAAAAAACTGCGTAATGTTCCAGTACTGTATATAGATTACAAGACTTTTCATCAAAGTGAATTATGAACGTCTTTGTGTTACGATTATGTGATATATACTTCACTTACCTATCATTGAACATCTTATAAAGTGTCATCCGTATTATTTATTTAAGTTTCAAATTTGTGATCTGTACCTATATAGAGACAAACAATAATACAAAGTATGAGCGTAACATTAACTTTTGGTAAGTATAAGTCGAAGACCATTGAGGAGGTCTATAATGGAGATATTGGCTATTGTTGTTGGCTTCTTAATCAAACATCGCTAATTGATGATAATTCTGATATTGGTAAATTCTTAGCTAATAAGCTCAGCAATGACGATGATTCGTACATGATGGGTTAGGGAAGTACAAGCCAAAGATATGGTGTTGCAGAACACACAAAATACGTCAAATGTGGTGTGGTGAAGCGCAGTTCCCAAGTCTCGATCGATCAACGATCTGAGTGAAAGGATTGATGGAATCAAGATCGATCGACTGGAAGGCTACAACCCAGACTCAGAATTATCAGGGTCGGGTCAGGGGCCAAACAAGAATTAGATCGGTCTGATCCAGATCGACAATGGTACAATCATTCCGGCACAGATCGGCCCGATCCGATCGACTGCGATCCAGCTGGTGGGGTGCAATTATTACGATACAAGGTGCCACCTTTGTGGTACGTACTCCCAGCAAGATCCAGAATCGCCAACGAAGGGTACAAATCAGGTGATGCGCTAGATGGGTAGGAAGAAGGTTGAAGAAGGATTCTAAGGCATTAAAGAGAGAGCAATTTTCCTTGCTAGACACAAGTGGTTTTCACCATTCCAGAGGGAAGTATATTGGCCCACCCGACGACAAGAGACTACTGGATCACTCATGGAAGATCGTAGAAGACCCTGGATCGCTTGGCCAGGTTACAATCGCTCTCTCACCATCAAGATCCCGCTATAGGAAGCGGCAAGCAAACGAAAAGGACACACAAGGACACCCATACCCGATCAGCTCAAGTGTTCAAGACTACTGATCGGCCGATCGACAACCGCGTGAAGAATTCCCGCGTGGTTATCAACCCCCAATCCCAAGTACCGTCTATACGGTTCCAAGAACGACCAATCGACACCTTCGCCGAGTACCAAGAGAGCGTAACCCGCCCCACCGACGGGTACACAAGGTGAGTTCAAGGTCAGCATCTATACGGATCTACGGAGTACCCCTCCGTTAGTCGGTAGTCCGGGCAACCGTTGACGAGTTTGGATTGTGTTAGCAATTTCACGATCCCCACTTCGCCACAGTAGCTTCCACGCAACAAACACAACAATCGCCAAGCTAAGTCGGTATTGTTGGCCTACGCAAAGG
>VKKV01000242.1:0-152851 GCA_008080845.1 Phytophthora kernoviae
AGTTCCTAAGTCTCGATCTATCAACGATCTGAGTGAAAGGATTGATAGAATCAAGATCGATCGACTGGAAGGCTACAACCCAGACTCAGAATTATCAGGTTCGGGTTAGGCGCCAAGTAAGAACTGGATCGGTTCGATCCAGATCGACAATGGTACAATCATTCCGGCACAGATCGGCCCAATCCGATCGACTGCGATCTAGCTGGCGGGGTGCAATTATTACGATACAAGTTGCCACCTTTGTGGTACGTACCCCAGCAAGATCCGGAACAGCCAACGAAGGGTACAAATCAGGTGATGTGCTAGATGGGTAGAAAGAAGGTTGAAGAAGAATTCTAAGGCATTAAACAGAGAACAATTTTCCTTGCAAGACACAAGTGATTTCACCATTCCGGGAGGGAGTATATTGGCCCACCCGACGACAAGAAACTACTGATCGATCAAGTAAGATCGTAGAAGACCCTGGATCGCTTGGACCAGGTTACGATCGCTCTCTCATCATCAAGATCCCGCTATAGGAAGCGGCAAACAAACGAAAAGGACACACACAAGGACATCCATACCCGATCAGCTCAAGTGTTCAAAACTACTGATCGGCCGACCGACAACCGCGTGAAGAATTCCCGCGTGGTTATCAACCCCAATCCCAAGTACCGTCCATACGGTCCCAAGAACGACCAATCGACATCTTCGCCGAGTACCAGAAGAGCGTAACCCGCCCCACCGACGGGTACACAAGGTGAGTTCAAGGTCAGCATACACGGATCTACGGAGTACCCCTTCCGTTAGTCGGTAGTCCGGGCAACCGTTGACGAGTTCGGATCGTGTTAGCAATTTCACGATCCCCACTTCGCCACAATACAAAGTCCAAGTGAAAGACAACCGACCAAGGCAACCGACCAAATTTTGGTGTACACGAAAGGGTGCTTGAAGTATCACTTGTACCCAACAACTGGCAACGATATGTCAACCCATAGCATACTCAACCCATGATAAACTGGCACGTGTGTCAAAGACCCAGAGATAGCTTAAGAGACTGCTAGCAAAGATAACATAAACGGAGTTCGTTTTACGTCAAAGCGCGCGTTTCGAGTTTGTTTTGCCATCTAAAGCGTGAGCGCTGCCGGGTTTCTTCGGGGACTTTGAAGTGTGCGAGCAGTGACTGGAGCAGTCTGCCTATTTGGAGGACCGGCGCTGACTACGCTACGCTTGACTCAACGTAAACGCGAAGGACGTCGTGGACTCTCGAAAGTTCAAGATCAAATTAGACGGGGACCAAGGTGACGCGCGTCACGGGCTGATCCGTTCTATTTCATTTCAATTAGTTGTTTCGTTCCAAACGGAGCTTCTATTTCATTACTGCGGTTTTAGGAGATTGTTAGTAGTCACCCTCTGAAATTTGATTGATTGACGTAATGGTATGACTAGACTCAGTACATGAGGTGATTGTGTGGGACACACCACCTTCTGTTCATTGTGGGTAACAGTTATCTGTTATGATATCTGTTAAATAACCGATATCCACATTAACTATTTGTAATAGGCACTCTGGTCTATTATATAGGCAATGTGGTCACAGATTGGTGTGGTACACACACTTCCGTCATAAAGGTGAAGATGAAGGTGACGCAAATATGGGTACATATTTGCTCGCATTAACCTTTGGTGCAATCAGTGATTACGCCAAGTGTTCTCTGCACTTCTTTGTGCATCATGATGGTTCATTCCCAAAGTGTCTGGTAACAAGGCCGGCGCACCACCTGAGTTCTTGTGGCCAATCACAAGACGCCACGCGGCAGGAAGATTCTTCGAAGGAGAATCTTCAAGTTCAACCTGATTCAACCCAAGGATTTACATTTAACCTCAAGGACCTCTAGTGGTTTTATTCATAGGATTCAGGAACCATAAGCTCATTTTAATTCAGTTGCAATTTTACCTTCAAGCCCACAAGTCGCCTCTTCCTCCCTCCAAGTCGGGAGTCGTCTCAAGACAAGAGCATCGGCTCACAGCTTTGTGCGTCCGTTTGCTCTTCAAGATCGAAGACCCAGCCCATGTAACGGGCCAAGTGAGTGTCCGTCACTAGCGTACACGTAGCGATGAAGAAGCTGCAAGAGGACTCAGAATACTGAGACCAAGTAATAAGTCTGGGGTAAAATCAACTCTGTTTTAGTTTAGGGCCAGGGCGGCTCATATGAACCACTCAAATGCAGGCCTGAGCCTGATTGGGTAAAATGGGTCTGGCTCCCCACTTTCATCCAATCAGGGAATGACACTTCAGCACACGGCTAGCCGTGCCCTACCTACTTATGCAAATCGTTGTAAACAAAACTACTTACTTATGTAACTGGGGAGGACCATTACAGCCCAAGCATCCGGCTCGCCTTTGTGCGAGTTCCGTTTGCTTCGGGCTCCAGCATCGGCTCGCACTTCTGCGAGGCCGTGCTAAGAATAGCTTCCTCTGTTCGGGTGTTCGGGATCAGGTCAACCAGCTTTTCGCTTTGTGTGAACAGGTTTGGACTGAGTCCCGTTACAGAACATCTCTTCCAACTGCTCACTGTAGGTACTTGGTACGGATATGCACTCCAGGTATTAAACGCTGTAGTGAACTCCTCATTTTGGCATATCCACTTTGCCTCTAGCCACATTGTACACTTCCAACGCCTCGTCATCCAGATCGAGTCTCAAGTGCAGATCCTGCTCTTCACTCGTCCACTGCTTCAGTTCGCTGATATGCCGGAATTTGTGAATCCACTTCAATTAATCCGGTGCTACTCCACTAAATCGAGGAAAGCAATCTTGATAAACTCACGATTTGTGTGTGTTGTTTTCTTCTTTGTTGTCGCTTGGAAGACCACGGTTTTCGATATACCACCCGTTTCCTCCATGACCTTTTATTTTGTTTCACAAAATTCTTTGAGAATTTTCAAAACGACAGTCTTGGCTCACAGAGTGTTAGCAAGCTATGGACACCAGCCGTGACCTACAAGGGGCTGTCCGCTAACTTTTGACTTGGGAAAAGAAGTGATATTTGTCTATTAGTTGCTGGTTTTGCCTTATGACTATCCACAAAAGAAGTTCAATAAAGGAAAGGATGTTGAAAAACATGTAGCACCCAGTCTCGCTTTGCGTTTGACAATTGGCGTTTGGCACTGGATTCTGGGACTTGAAGGTGTTACCACTGTTGGTGATACCGCTGTCAAGCGGTAATTGCTGAGACCACCACCCTGCAGCAGACTATGCTGTAGTGGGCAATAAAGGACCCCAGCAATCAGCACTAACCTTACCAACTGCTGTCACCTCTGCCTGCCTCCCCAACAAGACATCATTGCCGATCCGTACCATAATCTCAATACGACTGGTAGCAGTCTCAGCAGCAGCCATTGTTACGGTTCTCTCCCAACGTCGGACAGCAGGCTTCTTAACATACCCAGCAGCATGCAGCTCTCTATGCATTAATCTTCGCCGCATTAGTACAAGGAGGCGCCAAAGCGTCATCCCTACAAGAGGATTTGTGCACCTGCTCACGTGACATCTGCTGAAACGAAGATAATCATGCTTGTGCCGCCCGTGGTCTCCTGTCCTGCTCGTCTCCGGCTTGCGTTTGAAAGGTAGAAGGGTATGGCCAAAACAGGGGTGGTCATCTGCTATACGCTAAGCTACCCCACATATAGTCACATTTGCGAAATTGGGTAGAGAAGAGCTCCTAAAACAGACAACAAAAACAATAAAAACTAATCAAAACGAATATCGTGAAGTGTATTTTACAACTATTATTAACAAAAATATATGTATCCAAAATACATTTTTAAATGTTTAAATGTTGCATCGGACATTTAAATTAACAAACATTTTCTTAAATTAAACTTAAATTTGATAAACAAATTCAATTTAAATTAAAATTGAGCCCAATGTAAGAAAATACGTGCATTTGGAACAATTTCAATTTTGGAATCCTCCGAAAACGGCCTTTTGCTGATTGTACCAGATATTGTGTATTAATATATATTAAAAATATCACTACACATAAATTTAAAAAGTACATGAGGCCTGATAAAGTCGGCCCGAAGAAGCTCTGAAATTTCGCGTTCGAGTCCCGATACTACGTAGTACAAGTCCAAAACACCATTGAGGTAACTAGAGGTTAGTTAACACTGGGCACTTCGCGTCCGTGGTGGCTGCTACGCCATGAAATTTCAATCTGCAACCTTGCTCCAGTTCTTACCGCTCTGCGCCACACCGAAGTACATGTAGGAGCCTGCAAAGATACAAACGATCTCTTTGCTACGAATTAGGGGTTCATGGTATAAATTGAAATGCTACTTATTAAGGGTTTACTTCCTAACTTAGATACGCGATAAATGATATCCTAAAGCCCTTCTGTTCGGTTAGCTTCTGTTCGAGAGCAGTTTACTAAGTAGAAGAAGAAAACTGCTTACTAGGTGTTTTGTTCTGCCTCAATGCCTCCAATAAAGGGAAGGGTGCGCGTTAAGCTGCGTTGAATCCATTAACCAAAATCAGAAAGTTGTCGCACTGATACTATTGTCATAACAGTTTAGACAGGTGTTAATAAAGAGGTAAAAGAAACGCTTAATAAGGAGCTGTTTTCTTCTGCCTTTTTCAGTAACTTGCAAGGCGACTTTTAAAGCAACATTTTTCAATTGTTGATGTAATATCTTTTCGAGATTGAACCATGTTGAAATGAATAGGTCGTTTGGCGCCCAACTCTATTAGTGTCTACTTCCTGAATGCCCTTCTTGATTGAGCTCTTCCTGACAAGCTAGCTCACAACTCCTTTCTCCGCCAACCCGACCAGCCACACCAAGTTCCACTATGGTTTTATACGATGTGCGCACCCGCGAACGACTTCTCGATTTTTTAATGCCGGCTCGCTGACCAGCATGGTCGCGATGTCGTGCATTCAGTGCGTTCTGGCAATGGATCAACGGAACGTTAGGCAACTAACGATGTTGAACCTCTACCCCATGAACATCTTTGTGCAACGTCCCGACAGGACGTTTGAATGCGCGTTCGTGGACGTGGGTGACATCATGGGTCACCACACTCTCGTCCGACGTCTCCTAACAGGGCCCCTCCCGAGCCTGTCCTCTTCCAACCGACTCCTAGCGTGCCGGCTGTGTGTTCTGTGCTCGTCCGTGAGGACGAAGCCTTCGACCCCGAAACCCAAACAGTACGCCGTCGGATCTACATAAAGTATGGACGTTCAGTAAATGTGCCCGCCCGTGTGCAACAGCACCGTGTGACCTATGGAATGGCGGTATTCCTCTTCATGCTACCGGTTCCTGCTGACATGTTTGTGCAGTTTACTTCGAGATGAATTCTCCTGGACGAGCAACGAATTCCGATCATCCTGAATGGATTTGAACGCATTGAGATCATCCGTATGTGGGCAGACGATCTCAATGAAGTTCTCAGCACGTACTATCACCTGCACGTAGCTCTAGCTATAGAGGGTAGCACGTATTCCTATCGTTCTCTGTACATATTCTGAATACTTCTTACCGTTGGTAACGTTCTTGAGAAGACCATGCATGTGTGAGGTCAAGCCGAACGTTGGTCGGAGCTGTGACTTGCTGGTGATAAAAACTGGAATGAGCAGTGAGAAGAGTATAACAATTCACTGCAGCAGCAAAACCAGCCATAAAGTTGTTTGGCGGGTTGTCTGTGATACGGGACGAGGATAATTGTCCAGTACAGCACATCTGTATACACAAGTTATGTCTACGGTAATGTTGGCCAACCAATGCAGTTTTTAAGGTACGCTTGAAAAGTATAGCCAAAGTTGCCAACGATAAGCAAAATGCACGCTGTTTTCACGTGTTAATTTTCCACCGCAAGCGTGTATCCTCCGATCCCAACTGAGGTCCTAAGGATCGTCCGGTGCATCGGCAGCACGGGCGTCTGGCATGGCACAGCCCGACGGACTTGATGAGTCATTTTCTAGTCAGTTGGGCTTGATTCGTGTTAGATGCTTTGGTGTGTTAATATGTTCGGGTTTACCTAAAATGATACTAACTCTACTTATAACGGTCTCTTGCTTATAACTGACAGGGTCCGATCAACAAGGAAGTTGGTTTTGCATTGGCGTGTTATACTGAATCGTATTGAGGCTACGTATAAGATAACCAAAGGAGGAAGTCGCAAGAAAACTCGACCATGTGGGTTAACACACACGCAATTTACGCTAGTTAGCAATAAGTAATTAGCGATTTTTAAATCGAATTACATTCGACTACATACGGGGAAGATGTACATTTTTGTGATGGCGGGCACGCCGCGTTTTTGTCTTCTTGCAGATCGGCACCCTGTCGGCTAGTCGCTACATGTAGTAGCACCGAGAATGACGACACGACAATCGTACAGAATTCAACACCACAACAGACTTTGCTACACTTCAGGCGCTTCAAGTATTCAATACAATGCGCTGATAGGCATGTTGTAGACCATTGAAGGCTTTGTTGGCCATTCAATGTCCTTAAAGTAATGCGCTAGGCATCTTGTAGTCACCCTCTCTTTTCCAAACACTCTCACGCATCCGAGAGACCATTGCACGAACGCGCTCCACGAAATGTAACCACGACCCAGTAGGTACCTAAAACTACCTTAAGAGAAAGCCGTATAACTAATTATTTAACCTAGCTTTAATAATCATTTTAGTAAGTGGTGATATTTTAATCAGCGTACGAGCACGACGGCGTGGCATATGCACAGCAGGTCGATTTTCTGAATGCACGTACTCGTCACTATATTTGCCTATCAAATACCACTACAGTTTTGTAATGCGGTTGCCACGCGTTCATTGATCTTGTCACACGCAGCCTTGACAGTAGCGAGAGGGTTGGTTTCCTTGTGCGGTGTTGTGGATGCTATCTATGCATAGTATACCATGCGACCGTCACCCCATGTGGCACCGATCTGGCAGACCCGTTTAACGCACTCCCGGTCCAGGTAGTTCATTGTTGCCCAAAATCCAGCCACACGCCGACGACAACAAGTCAAGAAGGCTTCTGTGACGCAGCCTGAACACTCAACACTATCACAACACCGAGAAGGCTTCGCATCACCACATGCATTCGTCATTCGACAGACGGGATGTCCACACGCCGATGGGTAATCTCTTTATGTAACAGCCACAAACACCAGCACCATACGTATTTAGTACATGATCGCTACAACACCATATGAACTCGTGATGCTGAGTGTCAAGGTGTCAAGCTTTGCGCTCGAACGAGAATGTCATTCAGTCCCGACCGCCGGGGTACTACGACAACGATCGCTGAATCATTCCGCAATTTCCTATCGGCACATTACATCGCCTACCAACGACAACCTCTCTTCATTCCATCTGAACGATGAAGTTCTTCACCGCTTCCGCACTCACGGCCGCATGCGTACTATCCTCCTCCTCTAAGATCGTCTCCGCCGACACCACGGGCGGCGCGCCGTGGGATTACAAGACCAACGACACTACTATGGCCAGCCCGGAGCAGTGGGCCGACCACTACCCGACGTGCGCCGGATCACGTCAGTCCCCATCGACATCACCACGACCACGACCGCCAACGTAGCTAAGCGCACGCTGGCGTTCAGTGGAGAGTGTGGCAGCTACAGCCTCACGCAATCAGACGAGTCGTTCAAGGCCAGCGTGAATGGTGGATCGTGTATGGCCTCTTCCAATGGTGCTTCCTACAGCATGGCGCAGTTCCACCTGCATGCTCCATCGGAGCACACGCTGAACGGCAAACCTCTTGATGGTGAGGTTCACTTCGTGCACACCAATGCGGATGGCTCTGCGCTTATGGTCGTGGGCGTGTTTCTCCAAGTGGGTAGCGGCGAGACCGACCCGTGGATGGCTTCGCTGTTGAACGGCATGGAGGCTGTGACCCCGACGAACGCGACGACACTCAACCTGTACGTATTTATTGAACTCTTGACTCGGAATGATGTTGATTGTTTTACTAACTGTTACGATACGATCGTTCGTGTTTTTCTTTTGCAGTGGTTCATACGCTGGTCTGGTGGATGCCAACGCGAACCGCCTATACAACTACCCTGGAAGCCTGACGACACCTGCATGTGACGAGATCGTGGACTGGTGGGTTGTGCAGACGCCTGTAGCGGTGTCTTCGCAGGATTTTACGCGACTTCAGACACAACTGAAGGAGCTGCCCGTCACGGACAACGGCAACAATGCTCGCCCGGTGCAGCCGCTGAACGGACGCACGATTGCCAGCTTCCAGTAAACAGCCCTCGACGATTTGTTTCTACGATAACTATAACGATGCAGTTGTACTTCGATGTATTCCAGTAGCGTCGCAAACGAAAATCTATGTTGTAACTGTCCGTCGCCGCTTTCTTTTAATTTCGAATTCCGTACACGGTCCTGAAGATACGCATATTTTGTGCTCAACAGTTTGAAGCATCATTTGGGCAAACCTGGCTAGATTCCGGGTGTGTTGCCATCTGTGAACATGGTTGACATTTTAAGCTAAATGCGGGTGAGCGCTATCAGCGTGCTTCTGACGATAATTATTTATCAAATTCCAGCAAACACGGGCTACAGTATCGTAAGAAGACCGTATAAATTTCGTTACGAAAGGACATTGAAATATTGACAAACAAGTCTGCGACGTCTATACATCACTGATACTACTACTTAAACTGGACAACAGTTCTACCGTTCAGCGGTTGTACGGGGCGGACGTTCTCACCGTTGTCCGTGTTGATAAATTCTCCCTGATTATTCTGAATGCGCGACAGGTCCTTGGGTGAAACCTTGATTGGCTTCTCTACGACCCACCAGTCCACAATCTCATCGCATCCCGGGGTTGTAAGGCCACCAGGGTAGTTGAATAGACTTCCAGCCGTAACGCTCGTCTTGACCACGGTTGAGTAAGAAGTCCTGTATCCAAAACAAACAAACGTCAGCATTTGAGAATAGATACTAGATAAGCGACTGCACGATGGAACTTACAGGTTCATCATTACCGGTCCGTCAGGGGTAACATCGTCGATTCCATCAATGACCGTCTCCAGCCACGGGTCCGTGTCTCCTTCTGGGTCGATTTCCATGAAAATGCCTACCACAAGAAGCGCAGAGCCATCCTTGTTGCTATGCACGAAGTGCACCTCACCGTCGAGAGGCTCACCGTCCACCGTGTGCTCCGAAGGAACGTGGACATGAAACTGCGCCAGGTCGTACACACCACTGTTTGCCTTAACCTCACAGTCACCTGTTCAATATCCACGGTTAGAACCTTTATAATTTCACTGTCTTCGTGCATGCAAACACACTCACCGTTAACAACAGATGCCTTGAAATCATCACCCTGCGTAAGGTTGAAGTCGGTGCACTGACCCTTGAATTGAAGCGAGCTCTGTGTTTTCTCGCCTGCTTCACAACCAGAGGTAGCAATGTCGATCGGCGATTGGCTGTTGCCGCCGCAAGTGGGGTAGTGTTCCGCCCACAGGTCCGGGCTAGCCATGGTCGACTCGTTGTACTTGTAGCCCCAAGGAGCACCTTTAGCATCAGCGGCTGCGACGGTCGACGCAGTCAGAGCACAGGCGGCCACAATGGCTGAAACAGAAGCGATGAACTTCATTGTAAAAGCTAAGAAGTTAAGTTTTGCGTTGCAAGCAAAAGACAAATGAAAACTTTTGGAGCAGAGTCAGCGATCGTCAGGCCACTCACTGTCTCCGACCTGCAAAGAGTGCTGCAGACCGGCAGACGTAAAGCAACAAAGCTCAGCAAAGCTCGAGATTGACGGAATTTCGCGATTTGTCTACTACTCAAATCAACATGAGTAGTTAACATTTGAACACCTGGGATCGGGCATCGCTCATGGGGTCAGGGGAGCTTTTCCAGCAAACGCCGAACATCGTAGAAGCGTTTCTCCCAATTCGAGCTCCAAAAGATGGCTGTGCGCAGAGTCGCTGAATTTCCGCACGTTCAGCATCCCGCAACTCACATATCTTGAGAAAGTTAAGGCTAAAAGAAGAACATCTCTACCTCAGTGATCAAGGATGTCTGAAAGTATGAATCGTGTCGAACGTGCAGTCCCGTAATGTAATTACTAGCTACTGGGGCATACAACATTAAGCTACTGAATCCAGAAAGTTGATAGATCTTCAAAGGTTGGAAACTATACTGTGCTGCAAGTGAATATGCCCCCCACCTCACATTTCATTAATCAATTGTCCGTCGCTTCCTAACGTTGATTTCTTGGTTTGAATTGAATTTGAAGTCCTCAAGTTAAGAGAACCGGAACTCTTCTTTTTTTCTTTTCTCAAGACTGCCACAATCTCTAAAGAAAAAGATTCTTACGTTACTGCGGGAGAATCTTCCCAATCCAACATGCACGCGCGTACAGTCCAAAAAAGAATGGGGTTGTTATTTCCCTGCGTCACTTTGCTCGTCTACTCGATCCCAGCTCCCAGCTGGCAGGAAAAACGTCACAACGCTGCAGATCTGGTGCACACCAAAACAGGCATAGAACACACGATTGCAGCACATTGTCGGCTCGTGAGTAGAATATCGATTACGCGAAAAGTGCCAAAAATGAGAGAAGACGGTGCAGAATTGTGGTATTTGCATCTGTAAACTATACTTCAAGCTTTGTGTTGACGCGGAAAATTGCCGCTGACAAGAAACGCTGCTTCATTCAGTCTTTTTCGTAGTGTCTTGCAGTATTTACTCTATGCTATCGTAGGCCAAGAAGAAGATGATGTGTGCAGTCAGTAAAGACTGAGCACAACAGTTTACGCTTTCGTAGCAAAAATACGAAGAAAGGCTGTACTTCACAAAGCAATAATTTTCTATTAAAGATAACAATTGTACGATTCTAGTACTTGCTTAGACGTAGGCCGTGACGACACGGCCGTTCAGAGGTTGCACAGGACGGGCGTTCTTGCCGCCGTCGGTGATAGGAATTTCCTTCAGTTGCGACTGGAGGCGCTCAAGGTCGGCAGGAGATAGCCTCACCGGCTCTTTCACTACCCACCAGTCCACAATCTCACTGCACGCAGGCGTGGTAAGACTTCCAGCGTAGTTGAATACACCGTGAGCATCCGCAGCAGTGTTGATCAGGTCGGCATATGAGTTGCTACAGAGAACGAAAACCAATACGGTGAATTCCTTGACGATCATGGATGATCAACGCAATACGACAACAACTTACATGGACATCGACACCGTCTCGTTCATGTTAACCGTATCAAGTGCGTCAAGAACAGACGCCACCCACGGGGCTGTCTCCGCACCGTCCACGGCCTTGAAAAAGACACCCGTCACAAGGAGCGCTGACCCGTCAGAATTGCTGTGAACAAAATGAACTTCGCCGTCCAGGTGCTCACCGTTCAACAAGTGCTCCGACGGAGTATGAAGGTGGAACTGTGCCATGTTGTAGGTTGCACCGTTGGCCGAGACCGCGCATGAACCTATTAACATGTGAACCTGCGTTAGAAGCGATTAAAAGGCATGTTTTTAATCGTGCAACTTACCGCCGTTAATCGCAGCCTTGAATGTTTCCTCGTACTGGGTGAGGTAGTAGTCGGTGCATTCGCCGCTGAATGTCAGCGAGCGCGTCTCCGAGCTGCAGCCGCTGGACACCTCGATGTCGATCGGCGACTGTCTGGAGCCACCACACGTCGGGTAGTTCTCCACCCACTGCTCCGGGCTAGCCATGTGAGTGTCGTTGCTCATGTACCCCCAAGCATTACCCTCCGCACCGTCGGCGGCGACAGAAGTCGCTGCCAGTGTGCAGGCAACCAATGCGGACATGACGGCGAAGGACTTCATCGTTGTGTTGGATTGAGTGTTCGCTTGAAAAGGGTGGGTAGCTATTTGCTTCTTGTAAGCAAATTAGAAATGAGAAGGGGACATGGACAACTTGGACATGCAACCGAGAGTCGGACAAACGACGGTGTGTGGGAAACGAGAAACGTGTGGCAGCAAATTGAAGCAAACCCACACGCCACGATACAGTACAGGACGATCCTGTAATGTGTAGTGAATGTACATGTGCATTGAGTGTAGTGGAGCAAACATGTACAGTACACGTACAGGCGATGCATAGTTCTCTGGCAGGATTAAAGTCGTCGATTTGGCGTTAGTATCCGAGGCACTTCCATGTCCGATGGATGACGTTACGTGCATGGAAGGGGCTTTTGTTCCCACTAGGATAGTGAGATCGTGCATATAACAATGCAGAATATGCGTCAGTAGTATTGCACTGCACATTATTCGTGCCCTGTTCAAGATCAATTTGGCGTTAATTTGCTGTAGTCGACAGTTTCGTCGGCAGGAGCATCTTCCGCTGTGTATCGAGCGAATTACAGAGAGCTTGTCAATTAATTGTTGACCCAATCAAGCTGAGATGGCAAAATACACGGG
The DNA here is from genome assembly GCA_008080845.1 of Phytophthora kernoviae. NCBI lineage: Eukaryota > Oomycota > Peronosporomycetes > Peronosporales > Peronosporaceae > Phytophthora > Phytophthora kernoviae. Next base: position 12,410 of record VKKV01000242.1, read on the forward strand.
GTGATTAACGCTCTTCTATGTGTATCCGCCAGCATGCTGCTTCATCAAATAACTAAATACAGACAATTAAAAGATACCAAATCTCTTATGTACCAAACAGTTTAAAAAAGGCAAACAGGGGATTCAAAGTTAAAAAATAACAAACGGACTTTTAGAGAGTTTCAAGCAGGAATTCAGAGTCTAAAAAGTGAGAACAGCTGAGGAATTCAAAGCTGAGTGAGAGAAGGCTGCCAGTTTGCTTTCGCCTTGTCCAACCACCCGTAATTCAAGACAGGAGATGTCTCGAAAGTCACATCGACAGCACCTTCTCGAGGACATCCAGAGACGGATCACCTTCATGGCTCTGGTCACTGACTCGGATGTGACGGAGCTATTAGACCTAAAGATTCATATTCTGTCGATGAGGTTTTCGATTCCTCCGACTCCTGTGCCCAAGCATGTTTTTTAAGCCAATGATATCTAAAAAAGATATCTTTTCTTTTTTTCGTTTTCAAAACACTGTTTTTTAATAAGAGTATTTATAAAAGACGTTTTAATTAAATATTTTTAGGTTTTACATGTGCTTAAATTTGGATTAAAATTGAATCATATTTTATAACTAAAAATATATCTAGTAATAGAACACATTGCGTGGCGACGATGCTGTCTTCCAAATACTTTATTCTCTAAGAGAAGACACGCAATTATACAGGGGTTAATTTGGATACACAACGTGAAAGTCCTATTCAAAAACAAGTTAAAAGAAAGCGACTAACACTCCTCAAAGGAGGCCTAACATACAATCATATAAAGAACGGTGCCAGCAGCCACAGACGCAGCTCGTATCACGCGACTGGGAAGTTCTCGGGTATAGACGGCGCCGCTGTGTCGGAGGAGGAATAGTCTGAATAAATCGTAGGTGGCGTACGTCAGAGACGACGCTCAACCGTGCACACGGGTACGTATCAGTGGGAGCACAGTGCTCTCGTCCATTATCAGGGGTCTCTTAATGAACGGTGGCAAGCAAAGCTATGCGGTAGCGGTGATTCCGCAGTAATGCCTTTGACTCTCGGTGCGGAGACCTCCCCCGATTTCACGTAAACACTGTATAGTCCTTTCCACCCTTATGGCACAGGGAGCGTGGACGGCACTGTTCTTCGTGGTCGATCTGCACTAACAAATCCCGTTGGAATGAGGAGAACTACGATATGTTCTTCCAAGCCTACGCCACCCTCACCAATTTCCACGTTCGCGCAAAGTAGTTATCAGTGAGAATATGGTCGTGCCAGAGGCGGTCATTGGCTTCTATCTTCTGCCCAATTGCATCAATAGTTTTTATTGGGGGGATAACAGCACGGAAGTCGTGTGAAACCCCTGGTAACCCTTGTCCGCAAAACAGCCCTTTCGATTTGATAATCGCCTCGCAAGGGTCTTCATCCCTATTATCGCTGTCGTCACCGGCCTTGCGCAGGAACCTCATATGAAAGTTCGAGCTGCGGCGGAAGATGTCGATTTCAGCATCGTTGCTCTATTAATATTGCGCGCAGTTGGCGGCCCAACGATTTGAAGGTACCGATATATTGACGTTATAACCGTGTGAGTGGTGGTTGGAGCTGTAGTAGAGAGAGTGCTCGCGAAAATATTCAAATCACCTTCCAATATCATCGCCCGCACTGCTAAAGGACAAAATAGTTGTAGCACATGCCAAGACACAACTGGCACCAATATATTGGGCACCACACAGATAAGAAGACCAGGTCGGTGGGGGTATGGAAAAGACTCGAGAGGACAAGAATTATCCATCCCACGGGCCCGTGGGAACGGCCGCAGTGTGGTCCATGACTAGCCTCACATTCAATTTTGCACACTTCAGCACCACATCAGCGCTGCGGCAGTACCATGGCTAAGCGGCGGCGCGGCGTTCCACGGAGGCATTATCGGCTCGGCTCGGCTTGATGTGGCATGCCTTCTTGAGTGTGATGAAGTTGGTGTGTAGACTTGTGCGGGGCGAGCTGAGGGGCTTGCATGGTAATTTCAAAACATTCACGAAGACGCAGCAAGGTGATAGTATAAGATGTAATATAGGTAGTATGTATTAAAGGTTATGAGCTATGAACTTCGGTGTTTTGATTTTGTTACTTTTTCTTTGCTTCCGTTTCAATGTAGGCGCGCTCAATCTGTCGGCGCTTACGTTTTCTGTATTTGTTAATCCTGTTTGATGGTAGATTTGCTGCTGATTCTCAGGTAGATTTCCATGAGGTTAGGAACATCACGCGGCCATTGACGCACTGATTGTCCAAAAATGGTGCGCATCTGATAGGTCAGGCAGTGCCCAATTCGCTCCTATGACGTCGTCACCTTAGGCAACCGCTTCAATGAGACGAGCCTTAGTGATTCGGGCTTGAGGTACTGCATGAAGCAGCCGCTTGATTGCTTCTCCGATGTTTATGGGGGTACCTCGTTGAATGTGACCCCACTCCTCAAATAATGTACGGCTGCCCCATCTAACCGGCCCCACCCATGCTCGCGAAGGTGCAACTTGTACTATTCGAAAAAACGTGAAACGTGGTGGGTTTGTGCAGTTGACATTTTGGGGGCCTTTCAGGAAATGCGTATTCGAGAAAGCCAGCTTTCGCTTTTTCTCTCGTAAGTTTCATATAGCTATTCAAAGAGCAGTACCAGTGCAAGTTATAGTTAAAGACTGAGATGTGCTACGAACGATGCATTTTGTTAGTGGTGGTTACAACTGCTACATACTAGATGGACCGCCTAACATCACTATGTACTTAGTGTATGTCCATTCGTTTGTGGGCGACTTGTGTGTCTATCGTAGTTCTAACTAGTCTGAACACCCCCACTGACCCAACTTTTGGCTAATCTAGACAGCTTATTTAACTTGTGTATCACTTTCTAAGTTCCCCACCGACGCCGCCACCATCAACTACTACCGCACTAACCTCTATTACCATGTCCCCTAAATTTCAATGAACTGTGCTCGCGCACCACCTCCCGAAGCAAGACGCTGACATGTTCATGTAACCGTTCAAGACCTACAAGATCGTAAAGATCAACCTTCGGCCATGGAATACTTGCACAGAGATCTTGCCGCACAGCAATCAATCGCAGCTCTTCGAGTGCAACCCCCACCCTATTCGGTGGCGTCCCCTTACGCGCCATGCAAATGGAAGGGTAAGCTAGAAACCTGCGAAGACCTGGACATTGTTGTGATAGCAAAGGTGTGAAGCACATCACGCCAGCCCTCTCCCAGGGGAAGCCGCGGCTCATTGAGCCCAGGAAAGTCTTTTGCGAGAGCTGTCCACCCAAGGAATCAATTCATCGCGTACCCGCCAGGATACATTGCGTTGTTTTAATCTCGACGCTCGGAGTTTGCCAAAATTATCCGCAGTCCAGCGTTTCGTTAGAAACTACAAGAAACAGCATTTAGGGTTCAACTACTTTATCGACCTAGTCGCTGAGAAAATCCACACGGTGGTCTATACCGGATAAGAGTGGGGGCACGACGCATTCATATTTGGGTGAAAAGAAAGACACGATGACAAGCTCCACGTTGGTCAAGGGACTGACGACGATCCATTTATGCTGTGTTTAACGCCCAAGCACCTACTGAAACGCGCTGTCCGTGAAGCGGATGCGTTTGCGCCGCATGTAGATGTCACTTTCAAACTGAATTCGTCCTACTACCCTGTGATAGTAGTCGGTGTCTCTGGTCGACTTCGTTCGTTTCGTTTACTGGCGTTATTTGTCGTCCCTCACCGTACTGATCCGGTGTACGTCGAGTTACTGTCTGTCCTGTGGCGCGTATTATTTATAGTCACGAAGACCCAACTCATGGTTCAGTACGTAATGGTTGATGCAGAGGTGACCATGAACACAGCTTTCGAGAAGATGTATGGGGTGGACAACAACTAGACACACCTGATGTGCTGGTATCACATGGTGGTCAAGGTTCACCAGCACACTTAAAAGCTTCTATCCGCTGTGAGTGAGATGATAATGAACGATGTATTCGCCATGCACGTTGCCCACGGGCCATTTGGGTTCGAATTTGTGAAGGGCCCAGCACTAAAGCAATGGGCGAGCAACCCACTGCCGGCCTACTTTGCCACTTATTTTGAAAGGGGTGGTTGATGGAAGGGGTGGGGTGCCAATTGCTGGCAGCACTTCTGAACACCTGGTGGTTACGCAAAAGCAAATAACTCATGTGAGCAGTCCAACAAGGTCCTCAAGAAAGACTACACACACCGGCGTCGCCAGAAGATTGGGACTCTCGTGACCTTGCTTCTGTCATGTTGTACAGTTGAATTAATGAAGACAACACCGTTCAGTCAACACTCGGCAGCTCATACAAAGATCAAGACACGCACAAATGAAATGACACGCGCCTGTTTGGTTTGTGAGTACGTACCTAACAAGACCTCGATCGCATTCTTGCTAGGAGAGCCGCTATCACCATCCCTCAAGGCGTCCGCGCGGTGTCGTCACATCGATGAAGTCGATGTCGGTAAGACAAAGGAGCAAATATTAGTCTCAATACAAGAAGGAGTTCACATGGCACGCAGGAAATTGAAGGGAATACCACTTACCTGCTGAGGTGTTGGTTTTTTCAGCGCAGCTGTCCTTGTAAATACTTCTATAAGCTTACGCACTTCATCCACCTTGGGTATGCCCTACGTCTTCGAGGCATTGCAGAGAATGATAAGCGTCAGACACTTTTCTACCGTGGCCCCAATCGACTGCCCAATGAGAACGAGGTTCCACCTGGTGGGCCAACGACAAACGGGTATGCATTAAGCATGCATTAAGCATGCATTAGATATGCATTAGATATGCATTAGAGTTAGTATGTTATCGTAGCAAGTTGCTAAGGTTAAATGACAGCTCTTACATTCATACTAGTAGTAATCAGCATCAATGTTGAGGTTTGTAGCGCCGGAAATGGGCAATATTTTGTCAAGTCCTTTCCCAATCCCTTCCGAAGATATCAAGATATCTGATTGCTCAATTCACATAAGTCCAGTTGGGACGTTTGTGTGCGACATGGATGGCGCATGGTGCGTGCAGATCTATGGAACCTTGTACTTAGCAGAAGTGGGCATCACAGGTCCGGAAGCACACACTCTGAGCAGAGAAAAGTGTGTTACGTCTAGACCGTCGACCACCCGACGGTGGGTTAACCTCAGTGAAGGTGAAAAATGTCCTGGAAATGTATCCCAGAGGTCATCCGCCCTTAACTATGTACAAGATGCAACCTAAAGTGTCCAAGATCGGAACCTATATTGCAGTATCCAGACGCTGTATTAAAAACCAACAAGAATAACCGACTTGCAGATGGATCTCAAGCTTAGTTCTCTGAAAAAGAGCCTCCGGATGATGGTTGCTCTAAAACAGAACTGAGCCGAGACTTACCAAGGTCGAATGAATTCAAGACCCTCTAGATGGTAAAGGTTCTCCAAATGGAACTTATCCGAACGGAGAATCTCTGAAAGGTGTGTCTTTGGATGGAGTGAATCCATCAAAGATTCTAAATCCCAAAGTATACTGTGGTGAAGTGTTGTGAAGCGCAGTTCCTAAGTCTCGATCTATCAACGATCTGAGTGAAAGGATTGGTAGAATCAAGATCGATCGACTGGAAGGCTACAACCCAGACTCAGAATTATCAGGTTCGGGTTAGGCGCCAAGTAAGAACTGGATCGGTTCGATCCAGATCGACAATGGTACAATCATTCCGGCACAGATCGGCCCAATCCGATCGACTGCGATCTAGCTGGCGGGGTGCAATTATTACGATACAAGTTGCCACCTTTGTGGTACGTACTCCCAGCAAGATCCGGAACAGCCAACGAAGGGTACAAATCAGGTGATGTGCTAGATGGGTAGAAAGAAGGTTGAAGAAGAATTCTAAGGCATTAAACAGAGAACAATTTTCCTTGCAAGACACAAGTGGATTTCACCATTCCGGGGAGGGGAGTATATTGGCCCACCCGACGACAAGAAACTACTGGATCGATCAAGTAAGATCGTAGAAGACCCTGGATCGCTTGACCAGGTTACGATCGCTCTCTCATCATCAAGATCCCGCTATAGGAAGCGGCAAACAAACGAAAAGGACACACACAAGGACATCCATACCCGATCAGCTCAAGTGTTCAAAACTACTGATCGGCCGACCGACAACCGCGTGAAGAATTCCCGCGTGGTTATCAACCCCCAATCCCAAGTACCGTCTATACGGTCCCAAGAACGACCAATCGACATCTTCGCCGAGTACCAGAAGAGCGTAACCCGCCCCACCGACGGGTACACAAGGTGAGTTCAAGGTCAGCATATACACGGATCTACGGAGTACCCCTTCCGTTAGTCGGTAGTCCGGGCAACCGTTGACGAGTTCGGATCGTGTTAGCAATTTCACGATCCCCACTTCGCCACAATACAAAGTCCAAGTGAAAGACAACCGACCAAGGCAACCGACCAAATTTTGGTGTACACGAAAGGGTGCTTGAAGTATCACTTGTACCCAACAACTGGCAACGATATGTCAACCCATAGCATACTCAACCCATGATAAACTGGCACGTGTGTCAAAGACCCAGAGATAGCTTAAGAGACTGCTAGCAAAGATAACATAAACGGAGTTCGTTTTACGTCAAAGCACGCAAGTGCTTCGGAGTTTGTTTTGCCATCTAAAGCGTGAGCGCTGCCGGGTTTCTTCGGGGACTTTGAAGTGTGCGAGCAGTGACTGGAGCAGCCTGCCTATTTGGAGGACCAGCGCTGACTACGCTACGCTTGGACTCAACGTAAACGCGAAGGACGTCGTGGGACTCTCGAAAGTTCAAGATCAAATTAGACGGGGACCAAGATGACGCGCCACGGGCTGATCCGTTCTATTTCATATTCCAAATAGTTGTTTCGTTCCAAATGGAGCTTCTATTTCATATTACTGCGGTTTTAAGAGATTGTTAGTAGTCACCCTCTGAGATTTGATTGATTAACTGCTGTGTGGTAGGAGTGTTTTCCCTTTGGAGTGTATTCTTCAATCCGGAAATGATGCGCGAATATTTGAGTGAGAGAGTGTTCAGAGTTGACCAGTACTCTGAACGGAGCTCTAAGTGAGACTGGTGTTGAGACCCACCGCTCAAGGATCTAAAAGAATAAGTAGCTGTATATTTTGTATAACTCTGTATTGTTGTGGTTATCTGAGAGGGCTTTGCTAGTGGTCCAATCTCAGCTGTGTTTGCGTTGTTCAGAATAATCTGTACACACTTTGTATCCTTGTATATTTGATTGGTGTGAAAATAACTCATTAGGTGAAGTCCGGTCCGCCGAAGACAAACGTCACCCATAGGGATTTCACAAGGTCACACGCCAACTCCGGACGGAAACCTCGTTTCAAACGAGATTCTCTGGCTGGAGACTGACCCGAACTTTTCCAAACGGAAAAGTCTGGGCCACGCTATACACCCTGGACGAGAAGGCGTTCACCCGCCTCGCCTCATATAAGCTCTGCAATTAGTGTTGATATAACCATGGTAAATCAATGGTATAAATGACGTGGCCTGTGGCCACGATGTACATTTTTCTTCTACATCTTTCAAGCGTTGGCATTAGTTTTTTTTCGCTAATCGACACCGCTTCAAGTTGGCACAGATGCGCATTCCGGACCCCACGTTTGTTATTCCGGACAGGCGCTTCTCGTTGATTCTCTAGTACCACGGCCACTTGTAGTGGCTGTCGGACTACCATTTGGACCGTTGTGAATGAAGGATCGACGTTTTCGACACTGCAGTTGAATCGGGTCATACCTCGGTGGTACAGTGGCTGAATGACTACCGCAGTGATGGTTGTACGACAAAAGCGATGGATCATGTTGCCGGTCATGAATACTTTAGTATGGTGAAGTGGTTACATGAGCATCAGACGGAAGGCTGTACTACAAACGCTATGGCTTTTGTGGCTGAAAGAGATTTGACAATGGTGCAATGGTTGCATGATATGACGACCAAACGCTTGTGAGAAAGCAACTTGAATTCTGAACCGAAAACAAGCATGAGAGCTTATCTAGCTACTTTCAGGTGCCAAGGAGCCCGTGGAAGGCGCAAAAGAGGGATAAAAACTGCCTAGGAAGTAGCTAGATAAGCTCTCATGCTTGTTTTCGGTTCAGAATTCAAGTTGCTTTCACAAGCGTTTGGTCGTCATATCATGCAACCATTGCACCATTGTCAAATCTCTTTCAGCCACAAAAGCCATAGCGTTTGTAGTACAGCCTTCCGTCTGATGCTCATGTAACCACTTCACCATACTAAAGTATTCATGACCGGCAACATGATCCATCGCTTTTGTCGTACAACCATCACTGCGGTAGTCATTCAGCCACTGTACCACCGAGGTATGACCCGATTCAACTGCAGTGTCGAAAACGTCGATCCTTCATTCACAACGGTCCAAATGGTCCGACAGCCACTACAAGAGTGGCCGTGGTACTAGAGAATCAACGAGAAGCGCCTGTCCGGAATAACAAACGTGGGGTCCGGAATGCGCATCTGTGCCCAACTTGAAGCGGTGTCGATTAGCGAAAAAACTAATGCCAACGCTTGAAAGATGTAGAAGAAAATGTACATCGTGGCCACAGGCCACGTCATTTATACCATTGATTTACCATGGTTATATCAACACTAATTGCAGAGCTTATAGGTATGAGGTGACGAGGCGGCCGTTGAGGGGCTGCACGGGACGAGCGTTCTTGCCGTCATCTGTGATGTGAAGCTCGCGCAGCTGCGACTGCAAACGCTCCAGGTCGGTCGTCGACACATCCACGGGCTTCTTTACCACCCACCAGTCCACGATCTCGTCACAGCCGGGGGTCGTGAGGCTTCCAGCGTAGTTGAACACGCCCTGGGCATCCGCAGCGGTGTTGACGAGGTCGGCGTAGGGGGCCTGTTCGAATCAAGACAAGAACGAAATAACCACAAGACAAAAACGTCAATACTTGAAACTCTGTCGATGATCCTCTGAATCAACCAAGTCGACAACGTACAGAGTGGCAGACGCCGTGATGTTGGCGCTGACGGTGTCGAGCGCGTCCAGTACCGAGGCCACCCACGGGTCGCTCTGGCCCTCGACAGCCTTGAAGAAGACGCCCGTCACCAGCAGGGCAGAGCTGTCCGCGTTGCTGTGGACGAAGTGCACTTCTCCGCCTAGGTGCTCGCCGTTGAGCGTGTGTTCTGACGGCACGTGCATGTGGAACTGCAGCATGTCGTAGGACGCGTCCTTCACCGACACAGAGCAAGAACCTGTCGAGTCACGACGAAATCAGGAGACATGTTCGTTTACAAAGTTAGTGTGCGGTTCGGATCAATTGTTGATAGTAAAGGACATTGGACGGTGAAAGTCCGTTGAAAGGCATTGCAACAAACGTACCGCTGTTGACGCTGGCCGTGAAGGATTCCTCCGACTGCTCACGTTGTAGCTACCGCACTCGCCGCTGAAGGCGAGCGGGCGCTTCTCCGAGATGCATTCGGAGGTCACCTCAATATCGATGGGAGACTGTTTGATCCGCCGCACGTGGCGTAGTGGTCAGCCCACTGGTCGGGTCCAGCCAGACTGGTGTCGTTGGCCTTGTATCCCCACGGAGCTCCCTCAGCTCCAGCAGCACCGACCGCGGTGACGCCAGTGGCTGTGATGGCGCAGGCTGCGATGACGGCGGAGGTGGTGGCAATGAGGTTCATCTTTAGCTTTGGGGTGGTGGTGGATGTGGTCGTTGAAGAGCAAATTGGTAAGTGAGGCGACACGATTGACGCGCAATGTGAGACTGCACAGCAGTGGCTGTCGACAGTGTCGGCATCAACACATCAACTCTCTAGACGGACGCCGGGTAGACATGTGACTGGCATTGCCAGAGGTTTGTAAAGAGCGTGACAGCACGACAGATCAAATTAATCGCGGCAACGTAGAGGTTTAATTGCGATCTTGCGATAAGGGCTTTCATTGTGATGCAAATATACAATAGACTTGTAGTTGTATGTTTCCTGTCCAATGTACAGTATCCATCTGCTTATTCACCATCGAAAGGGCATGCTACGTGATGTGAAAAACATTTTTAATATTTATACATGTTTTACAGCGTCAGGCTTCGTTATTTGCTCAAGCGCGATTAGTGGAGCGTGCGTGTCCTGGTTTTGCAGTAAAACCCCGTTTAGATTCGCCCGCTGTGTTACATGCAAAGATTATAGCTCTCTTGCAGAGCAGAATCTTGCCGATATTGACAAAACAACTGCTCCGAATTCCTAGGTGAAATCGGACCTGAACGAGTTTCCAGTTGAGGACCACAACCACCTGCGCCATGTAGATAAACCATTGTTTACTTCCCGAGAAGAAGAGAACCAGAAGGCGGGTTGTAAATGACCCAAAAATCTGGGCGATTTCGCAGTAGGAAGAGCTTTATCGAGACGAAGAGGTAAGGCCTGCTGCCTAGTGTTTGACTTCTGTGGAAAAATGATCATCTGCAGTAGCGCCGAGAGAACAGAAGTCTAAACTAAACTTTGAGTTACTAACTATCTCAGATACGCGACTCCGCTAATATGTTTGTTGAAAATTGTTTCGTAAGGCTGTTTCTCTTCACCGTAGGCGTGAAGCAAGATCAGACCTTCCGTCTGACTCATGCGGTACTGTAGTAAACTAGCAGATTACGATAGTTCAACTGCTTTACTTTGCTGTATTTTCTGACGTATCTCTAGTTGTACAGCTACGAAATACGTCTTGCTCAAGTGCTAACAACATACAAGTCGTGTGGCCCCAGAATGATGCATGTATTTTACATGGCAATTGATCAAGCACATTAATCCCGAACTTCATCACACAGCAGCAAGCGAAGATCATTCTCTTTACTGGTTTATGAAGTACCCACACACAATGGAAATCAAAAGTTGTTGGCTCCTTGTCCTTGTGGCACCCCTTGTCAAGGCGAAAACAACGAGGTGGTGGGCAGCGTGTTCATTGTTGATATGCACGTATTACATTTTATTCTGTATTCAATAAATTTAGAATGGAAAATGACATTAAAACATGTTCCAGTGCATTCCTTGACGCAGGACAACAAATTGGTGTTGAAGACACATGGGCTCACAGTCTTTCCAAAGAGATGTTCATTTCCACAGCAAAATCAAGCCAAACATTTCTGTTGCCTTCTTGAATGCTCCAACCCGCTGGTAAAGTGAGAAGTCTTCGGAGTGTCCAGCATTGAAGTTCTTGCTCAGATTTGTAAAGAATGCACAAGTTAACGATTTGCGCGGCGTAAGTAACTTCAACTGACGTTCAAGCGCAAAGAGAATGAACTCAATTCATCACACATCGCTGGCTTCGTCACGGAACGAGGTGTCCATGTGCATTGAGGAAAAGCAGATGGTGTTGAGCCAGAAGATCGCCAAGCACATGAACCTGTCGTTGTCGCAACTAACCCTCTACGTTGCCGCGATTAATTTGATCTGTCGTGCTGTCACGCTCTTTACAAACCTCTGGCAATGCCAGTCACATGTCTACCCGGCGTCCGTCTAGAGAGTTGATGTGTTGATGCCGACACTGTCGACAGCCACTGCTGTGCAGTCTCACATTGCGCGTCAATCGTGTCGCCTCACTTACCAATTTGCTCTTCAACGACCACATCCACCACCACCCCAAAGCTAAAGATGAACCTCATTGCCACCACCTCCGCCGTCATCGCAGCCTGCGCCATCACAGCCACTGGCGTCACCGCGGTCGGTGCTGCTGGAGCTGAGGGAGCTCCGTGGGGATACAAGGCCAACGACACCAGTCTGGCTGGACCCGACCAGTGGGCTGACCACTACGCCACGTGCGGCGGATCCAAACAGTCTCCCATCGATATTGAGGTGACCTCCGAATGCATCTCGGAGAAGCGCCCGCTCGCCTTCAGCGGCGAGTGCGGTAGCTACAACGTGAGCCAGTCGGAGGAATCCTTCACGGCCAGCGTCAACAGCGGTACGTTTGTTGCAATGCCTTTCAACGGACTTTCACCGTCCAATGTCCTTTACTATCAACAATTGATCCGAACCGCACACTAACTTTGTAAACGAACATGTCTCCTGATTTCGTCGTGACTCGACAGGTTCTTGCTCTGTGTCGGTGAAGGACGCGTCCTACGACATGCTGCAGTTCCACATGCACGTGCCGTCAGAACACACGCTCAACGGCGAGCACCTAGGCGGAGAAGTGCACTTCGTCCACAGCAACGCGGACAGCTCTGCCCTGCTGGTGACGGGCGTCTTCTTCAAGGCTGTCGAGGGCCAGAGCGACCCGTGGGTGGCCTCGGTACTGGACGCGCTCGACACCGTCAGCGCCAACATCACGGCGTCTGCCACTCTGTACGTTGTCGACTTGGTTGATTCAGAGGATCATCGACAGAGTTTCAAGTATTGACGTTTTTGTCTTGTGGTTATTTCGTTCTTGTCTTGATTCGAACAGGCCCCCTACGCCGACCTCGTCAACACCGCTGCGGATGCCCAGGGCGTGTTCAACTACGCTGGAAGCCTCACGACCCCCGGCTGTGACGAGATCGTGGACTGGTGGGTGGTAAAGAAGCCCGTGGATGTGTCGACGACCGACCTGGAGCGTTTGCAGTCGCAGCTGCGCGAGCTTCACATCACAGATGACGGCAAGAACGCTCGTCCCGTGCAGCCCCTCAACGGCCGCCTCGTCACCTCATACCTATAAACCTGAACGCGTTGTCGGAATAAATGTACACTATTTGCAGTGATTTTGCTTTTCAAAATAGAATTCTTGAAGTGGCACGAATGGGATCCCAGCGCACATGAAGTGTCTATAGTATTGACGAACGCTGCATTGGTTGATGGCGTTGAGATGGACATGGACGCATGCACATTTTGATAAACATATGATGCCTGTTGGGAAGGGGCAATCCCTTATGTTCTGCTGTATACATCATCACGTCAGTGATGAATTTTGTGAGCTTACATAGTGAGGAGCAAAGGGGGGACCACCACATTCACGTAACAAGTCCCAGGAGAAGTTGTAAAAACTGACCATCGTGTATGAAGTTGTAAACATTATCGCGAAGATCGATAAACTGTCACAACTTATTGTGATGTCGGACACTTGGATCTTGCAGAGGATTGTTGTCCTGATTTGGAGAAGTTCTTCTTCCGGTGTTTGAAGCTGCTGATAGAGTCAGAGAACTGATGGTGGTGTCCATTCGCAACCAGAAGAGCCGTTGATAAGTGGACCTCGATTTCGTAGCCGTCTTTTCTACAGCTGGAAACGCAAATCATTTGAACATTTCTAAGGCGTTTCTTCTGTCGGAATTACTTGTCGGCCTCGCTAGTAGCGACCCCACGATAGTGCCTCAATATCACGGGGCCAGAGGTTGTAGAGTTGACCGACAAACTAGACTACACGGTTCCTTCTATGGTGGGGATCTTGGATAGGCTATGACTGCGTATTGGTTGTAAACTGCGTGCGATGCAGATTCGAAAATGAACCGACCCACATTACCGGTAGACGTGTTTATTCGACAGTAAAAAGGATATCCGCGGATGCCGTGGTAGACACCCAATCTCGCAGATTACTGAAGGGACGTCAATTAGTGCCGAGTGCCCATCCGTAACAGCATATTACTGCAGATTGAATGTACACACCGAACCGGCATAAAACCTTATGTCCCAGGAGGACCTCATTGAGTTTAGTCATAGCCCTGATGTAGCCATTCCATTTGGATCGGTTTTTGTGTGGTAGGTTGCGTTTTATTAACTCCCATGTGCTCCTTTCTATCCAGGATAGTGATGCACTTGCATTGTAGGCCCATTAAATCGTCCAGAATGCCCCCGGATACACATCTCTGCGCCTATTCACATGTCAATTCGGTCACCGGTTCACTCGTTTGGCGGTACCTCTAGGGGATTGCTCTATCCTTTTGCAACGCTGACGTATGTATGGCTTGAGGCACCAATATTACGAATCATCTTGCACAGTATTATGTGCGTGTTAAACTCACAACGACGATGTTGACAAACTGCTACAGCTGGAATGCCCGCTAATGTGCATTCTGCAAACATATACAAGTAAAGCTGAGCGGATCGTGACAAAGTAGTTCTGCTGCAAAACCTCAACACATGCACAAAGCTCACTGCGATGACCTCGACGCCGACGCTGTCAGCTAAGCCACGCTTTGCGACTGAGGGGCCTTGAACGGTGATCAGCAAAATACCAGCACAGCAAGAGAACTTACAATCCATTTTGCCGCGATGGAGAAGCCGGATTTATGTAAGCAGCGGTGTCCTCCCGACAATAGCTCTATTAAGAGATTGGAGGTGGTGACAGTAGACCACATACCTGTGACTTCATCATATGAAATCGAGCAGGAGTCCGTTCGAGGAAAAACACGACTCGGAAGAAAACGTGAGGTTCGCTCTTCGACAGCATGAGTCATGGTGACGCAGTCCCTCTTCAAGTCCAAGACGTTGCTCAAGTACAAGATGGATCACGTCGACGGACGTGTGGTCGAGTACGAAGAGGAGTGCACGTCGAAGAAATGTTCCAGCTGTGGCTGGATAATCTTGGAGGAAACAGCATGCACATGTGCTTGTCCTGCCACACCGTGCACGACCGAGACGTGAACTCTTCCACAAGAACATGCAGATGCTAGACTAGAAGTAGCCTCGCATCAATCAGTGATGCCTTCATCGAGGAGTCCTGTCAGTTCTGTTGGCATTATAGGCTCAAGGAAGGAGTACAGTAGTGTAACTAGGTATCTAGAGTAGCTATGAGGATCTCCATAGGCGAGGGACCTTGAAGAGATTAAAATCTTCAACTTGAATGTTCTCAGAAATGCCCCGTTTTTGATAGATATACAGCTGAAGGTCTCTTCTAAAGACTGTGTCTTTAGTATGTAAAAACTCTGCATTGCAGGCAAGGCCTGAAGACCCACGTAAACTACCTGTGTGTGCTGAAAATCTTATCTGAGCTTGGTGATGGGCTCGTGGTGTTGCGGTGCCAACAAAGCAAACGTCCAATCAACTGTTTGGATGTTGCACGGGTTTGCGTTCAACAAAAGCCAATTTTCTAGTCGAACAGCACCGACTGCCAAGACTCGAAAGACCTTAAACAGTGTGCTTTGCAAAGACACGTTTTAACAGTGAAAAACATCCGGAGCTTGACGAAAAGATGTGAAGATAAATCACCAGAAGGATATTAGTTGACTGAGGCGGACGACAGACACCGGTACACATAAACCGTTAAGCCAGCTCCTTTTGCCCCGCACGGCATTGAACTTGATCATTTTACATTTGGATTCATCTGAGTCAAGCCACCCGCTCGGTCGACAAGATGCCATTCTTCACTGCCGAGGATGCCAAGACGTCTTTCAATCTCTTCTGCTGTATGTACGGTATTGGCACTTTGGGGATGCCCGGTAATTTCTCGCGTGCCGGCCCAGTGATCGCCTTGATCGCCATGGCCTTCATGGCCTTCGCCAACATTTACGCATCCGTCAAATTATCGCAGGTTATTCTACTCGCTCCCAAATCTGTCAAGACGTTTGGCGATCTGGGAGAGTGGTGTATGGGCAAATGGGGTCGCGGACTGAGTGTCGTATCACAAATGGGCTCGTGTCTGCTGATCCCGTGCGTATTCCTGGTGCTTGGCGGGTCACTCCTGGATGGGCTCTTCCCAAACGCCTTTAGCGCCACCACTTGGATCATCCTCATGGCACTCATGGTGCTACCGGTGTGCCTCATCCCAACGCTCAAGGAAGGAGCTGGCGCTGCATTCGCCGGGTGTATGGGAACTATCATTGCTGATGTCATTGGTGTCGCGGTTGTGATGCACGGAATGCGAGGCCACCCAAGTGTGCCGTCGCCCGATATCAAGTTCTCCCAAGTCGCGGGTTGTTTCGGTAACCTGGCACTGGCGTATGGCGCCGGTATCGTCCTTCCGGATCTGCAGCGTCAGCACAGTGACCCGACACGCATGCCCCGAGTCGTACTAGTCACGGTCTCATTTATTTCATGCCTGTTCCTGGTACTCGCCAGTACAGCATACTCGGCGGTGGGTTGCCAAATTTCGGGCAACTTGTTGTTTACGATCTACCCGGACTCGGAGACTGGTTTAACCACTTTGGGTTTCAAGCCTGACTGGGGCATGGTGGTGTTGGCGTACTTATTCATGCAGCTGCACATCACAATCGCGTTTTCGGTTATCCTGAACCCGGCATTCTTCATCGCGGAGCGCTGGTTTTGGGGATGCACAAGAAGAAATTGACGGATATCGAGACCGGCGCCAACTACATTGAAGCTCTCACGCCTGCATTGGTTCAGTCGGAACCCCGTCGCAGTTCCAAAATGTCGTACGTATCGGTGGCGGATAGCGAACGTGAGTTCAAGGACGACTCGGAGGCTGAGGCGGCTGAGTACCGTGGTGGATCGAACACTCTCAAGTACGTGGCGCTCCGCCTAATCATCATCGTCATCCTCGTTGTGTTGGGTGTCGTGTTTCAAGACCACTTTTCGGACTTCGCTGACTTTGTGGGTGCGTCGTGCATCACAACAAATTGCATCTTGTTGCCGATCGTCTACTACCTCAAGAAGGAGTGGAAGTTGGTCCCTGTGTATGAGAAGGTTGCAAGTATCATTGTGCTCGTCGTGTGCTTTGTGCTCGGTTGCTACGTGACTTACACGACAGGCAAGGCCCTCTTTGCACCATCAGACGATCAGACCAATTTCCCATTCTGCGACACCGAGTATGAGAACGAGATTTACTACAACTATACAGCAGAACACGAGTATTAGGTACTCACGAACTCGACAAAGAGTTTCTAACCTTACGGAGTTCGAGCTTTCATTATATGACATTTCGTCACGTCCACAGCATATCACTTCTATCGCAGTACATGCAATCCCTTCAGTACATTGTTTTTACGTTTGATGCTTGTAGTACTTCTAGTTGTCGCTGCAGACTGAAGGTTACTGTTTTCAAACTAGATTTACGCCATTCGTACGCGTGTACATGACGTAACGCTGTGGAAGCTAGGACCAGAAAGCAACCAGCAGTAAACGTGATCGTGGCTCCAATCACGCGAGGCGTGCGCTTGGTATTGCTGTACTGACGACGCAGTTACGATTCAGGACTGTAGGCTAGCGCAAAGTGGCATCAGCGACTAGCATGTCGATGTAGCCGCAAAAGAGGCGCCGGTATAATCCTTAAACGTCGATTTATTTTATCTGTATCTGACGAAAAACACTATGGCTACAGTTGATTACATGCGCGTATGGGTTGGATGTATTTAAGTCCCATCACCTCCACACATTGCTGCTAAATACCAGTTGCTGGTACAAAACACAAAGTCATCGGTGCGATTTTGCCCAAACTAACTGTTCTCTGAAATTTATTTTTCCTCAGTGGACTAACTTTTGTTTGTATCAAACCTCTCTAATTCAGTTTTGTTCTACATGACAAAAATAACGGATTTTCTTACAAACACAAGGTAAGATAACAGTACTGTCGATTTGGATACAACTAATACCCTGTAAAATCGTTTGCCTGTGCCAACTCCTGCAACATCCACGGTAATTTTACTCGTAAGTTATGAGTTCATTACGAGCTTGGAGGTCACGAAGAATGTAATTTTAAAGGTGTATTCCATGGGCGAAGCCAAGGGAATTGTGTTTTCCACTTCAAGTTGACGCTCCGGTATATCAGTACATACCGGTTTTGCCAAAGCTGACTGCTCGCCTGGGAACCCTCTCTCGCCCGTAGCCTCCCTCACTTCAGATTCAAAAGAACAAGCAGCCAAGAAAGATCCACCTCTCCTCGTCCCTTATCGGATTGAGCTGATGGTCATTGCATAAGCTCTCATTAATGTAACTGTTCGTTTAACCCCAAAGATTGTGGAAAAACAATGTATTTTAAATACGAAAGTGAAATCCTTAATAAAAAAGACTTTCACTTTTGAAAGGCTTCTTTACTCAGCTATATGTCATAAGATAAATACAACGAATCCGCGAACCACACGATGTGTGATTAAAATCCCCGGTGTGCTCAACAAGCTTTAGGACGAATATCGGTATTATACATGCACGCGCCCCAAACAACGACCCATCAAGGTGTTGACTCAATCCCAAGCAAACTGTCACATCGCCATCGTTGCCAAAGCACCGAAGTTCCTACACAGCCATACGTCTGCGCTACCGGTAAGTCATCTGACTCTCTTCGCTTGCGGAGACGCCATCGCCACCTCAGGGTCCGAAACGAAAGTACGAACACTTTTTATTAGGATAATCGGGGGCTTCTGTGCACATATTAGCCGGCATCACTGGCTCGATTCTTCTTGATAATACTTGGCAGGCATGCCCTATCGGATATGTCGCAATTAAGCGATTTCGATATTAGATTCACTGGCAGCGAGAGCATCGCGTACAGAAGCGATTGTGTACTTCACACCTTTGGATGTAATGTGCAAGTTCGTCACGGCGCGAACCCGGCCGCCGCTCCATTATCCGCCGAAAATGACGCTATTCTCGTCGGCGACCTCTTCACCAGCGTGGCCGTGTCCATTTTGTATTCCGACGAGACCTTCCAAAAGAGCGTATTTGTGTCCACATCATCTGGATTATCTTCAATGCCCGAAATTAAGGCGAGGCCCTCCGCCAAAGCCTTCGCGTTAGCGTGGTCGTCTGCAAGGCGCTCAAATTGGTTTTCTAGCGCGTACAGACCGGCTGCAGCGAGGAAGCCTGACTGACGCAGACTACTACCAAGAGACTTGCGTAGACGGTTAGCACGGTGGATGAATTCACCTGAACCGGCCAAGATGATCCCACGGGTGCTCTCAGACCCTTGCTGAGGCAGAACGACACGGTCTCAGCGTGTTAGACCAAATCTGCAAGAGGGACGCCCGACGCTACACTGACATTCGCAAGACGTGCGCCGTCCACTTACAGTCTCAGCTCGTGGTCGTGGCAAAATTGCTCAACTTCACGAATGTATGACAGGGAAGCATGCGACCGCCGCAGGTGTTGTGTGTGTTCTCGGTCTCCACTAAAGTTGTCCGCGGGTAGTGAATGTCGTTGGCACGGACAGCGTTTGCCATGTCACTGAGCTTGATCGTACCGCCCGCTTGGTTGGGGAGAATAGCGGCTCACACCCATGTATGCTACATGTTCAAAAACGCATTGCTCCACTTCAAGTTAGCTTCTGAGGTTTGGCAGATAGTTCATGGTGTAGATGACGCGTTTTTACCGGCGGCGTTGGCGCCTTCGTAGCAGAAGATATGCGCGTTGTTGCCGCAGATGATCTCGTCGCCGCGATTGCAGTGTGTACCGATGTCGATGAGATTGGAAATTGCGTCACTGCAGAATGAATAAGAGGTATATGAGAGTCAGTAACCTTGCAAAACAGTCTCTAAACGAAGAAGCTGACGTACGAGGGCACAAGCATGGCATCTTCCTTGTCGAGGAGGTCGTCCATGACCTTCTGCAGGCGCTTGACCGTGGGGTCCATGCCGTACACGTCGTCGCCCACCTGGGCAGCAGGAATGGCCTGGCGCATGCCTGGCGTTGGGCACGTGATCGTGTCGGACATGTAGTTAATTACGCACTGTAGCTTCGTCGTCGTCTTGATCTATAGCAGGATAATCGGTAAACGGGGGCGATAATGTCGGCAATGCAAAGGCTGGATGGCTGGAGGCAAATTGACACCCCCTTGACAGTCGTCACACCATCAGTCGCTGAAGGACAGTTCACTTCGTGTCTCGTAGCGAAAGATTAGCATGCAGAGTTGCACTGGTTGCAAGGCCAAGCACCAGAATAGACAATCGAAGCCCGGTTTCTGGTACTATTTAATGCGCCATTCGTGTATTCCTGCAGTATCGTTCATTTGGCATTCAGACATTTCTTACAAATGACAAGCTAAACGTATCCGAGCATTCACAAGAATATTCACTTGGTGGGCCGTGTTGACAAATTTCAGTGGAGCCAGACCAGAGGAATGTTCGTGTGGTGCTTGGGCTTCTGCATGAGATACCTTCATGATCAAATTGCATTATTGCCGGTCGCGTCGCAGCTTTTTGTCTATCAAGGCTAATCAGTTTACGGTGCAGCACTCCGTCGCCACATTGTCATCATCATGGCATACGAAGCACGCGTTGCTTACCAGTCCGACGGTGTTGTAGCTGATCTCAGTTCAACAGATCACGAATCGCCTCCACCGTGTACTCGACGTCCTCCGGAGTAATGTGCAAGTTGGTCACAATGCGGAGGCAGCTTCCGAACGTTTTGCCGGTGACGAGGATGCCCTTATCAGACTGCAGCTTGCTAACGAGCGTCGCCGCGTCCAACTTTGCATCTGGGGCCAGTGAGAAGAAGACAATGTTCGTGTCCACGGTATCGGGCTGTATGTCGACTCCACGGATCGTAGAGAGACCGTGAGCAAGGGTTTTAGCGTTCACATGGTCTTCAACAAGGCGATCGAACTGGTTTTCCAATGCGTATAGCCCTGCAGACGCGATGATACCGGCTTGACGCATGCCTCCGCCAAGCGACTTCAGCAGACGCCTAGCGCGGCGGATGAAATCCTCCGATCCAGCCAAGATTGACCCTACAGGCGCACCGAGGCCCTTACTTAGACATAACGAGACCGAGTCGGCACCACTGACCAACTCCGCCATCGGAATCCCAGTCGCCACACTGGCGTTCGCAAGTCGAGCTCCGTCCATATGAAGTCGAAGATCGCGCCCATGACAAAACTTCTCGACCTCTCGAATGTACGAAATGGGCAGCACTCTTCCTCCACACATATTATGTGTGTTTTCCAGCACTACCAAACTGGTGCGCGGAAAGTGTGGATCATCGTGCCGAACGGCACCAGCAATGTCTTCCAAAGACAGCGTTCCATCGGCTTGGTTTGGGATCGTATGCAGACTCACCCCCATGTACGCTGCGACCGACATATACAGTACAAACAATCCATAGTTCAGTCAAAGCCGTGCAGTCGATAACGGATGCGTGGATACCTTACCATTGGCACCCCCGCCTTCGAACATGAAGATATGCGCCTTGTCTCCGCAAATGACTTCATCGCCTCGACGGCAATGCCCACTGCAGCAAAAACATGTAAGGCGTTAGAGGTACGAAGATACACGAGCAAAATTGTACTTGAGGACGAAATTCCGTACGATGGCACATAGAGAGCAGCCTGTTTGCCCAGTCGTTCCGCCGCCACTTTCTCCAGTTCGTTTACCGACGGGTCAGCGCCATACACAGCGTCACCTACTTCGGAAGACGCAATCACTTTGCGCATAGCCGCATTAGGGCACGTCACCGTGTCAGACAAGAAATTCAGCACTCGCTGCACATTGGTCATCGTTCTTGACTTCTTTTAAAAGGCTTGGTCAGTTGATGGCAAAATGCAAAGTTACCGATTTAGGTCCTTAGGTCCTTAGTTCATGCATTGAACGCCACATGTTTTAGTAGCTTCTTTGCAGTGTAGTGTCCATCCAATCTCCATATTACTTTTGGCAGTAATCTGCTGGATTAGATGAGCGCTTGGTACTCTTGACACTCCCTCAGCAATCTGCAAGATTGGATGAGCACCACGTGCATTCGCGGTGATCCTTTTATACTGTAGAATAAACACGTCTAGTGTGAGTCCACTCATTTGTAAACATGCATCGCATGCAGTTCACAGAAAAAATGCAACCAATACCCTATCCAGGACCTGCTGCCAGAGAAGGAACCATGAAGTCAAGCATGTCGCTCAAGTGGGGAGCAACACTTCAACCACAGTCCCATAAACACCGTACCATATACACCGTACCGTAAACTAAGTTCCGTAAATACCGTACCACAATCACAGGCCATACCAGTACCTACCGGTATCCACCTGCTGCTCGAGGCGTCATCTTGACAATACTTTTGACTTGGTCCCAATATTCCTAGCCGTTTCGAATACAAGATCCGCTCTGGATGTGGACCACATTTCGTTTAAGTCCATATATTATCAACTATGTCCTAATTAATAATGTCTGTCGACAGAGATTTGGTTGGGTGCAACAGTATGATTAATGACTAGAGGGATAGCCATGCTGACCATTTACACCATTCATTTGTGGTATCCTAGCTGGGATACCGTGTTTTTTCATCACTGTCATAGTCATTCTCATTTACGTAGCAGTTCCAGCAATGCCTCGCCAGCTAAAATACGTCGGAAACCTCAACTTCCTGCAAAAGAAACGGATCTGCGAGTGGAGGATAGCTCACCCATCCATTACTCAGCGTGAGCTAGCACAAAAGCCCTGCGCACCATAGCGATACGGTTCAGCAGCGCCTGGTTCTCCGGGTCGTTCGCGGATTCTCTCCCGAACCGCCTTGATAATACCATACATCGCCTCGATCGTCAATTTGTTTGTCACCATCATCCCATGTAGACAGTGAACATTTTGCACGATGTGGATCACAAACCAGTCCACCACTGAAAGTCTATCCACATATGTTTTTTTTTCTTTTGTCGATCAGCGTAGTCCTCCAATATCGTCATGAAATCCACCGTGTCAAACACAACATCCCTTTCAACAGGAGGTGCGCCTGGAGGCACATTCCATATCGTCAAGCTATTGACTAGTGATGCATCACTCGACGTTGTAGCATTTTGCTTGGCGTTCTATTTCTTGTTACGTTTCTTCAATGGCTTGATCGTTTCTGATGCAGTAGCTGCTGAAACAGGGTGGCCAACTACTTGCTTCTAGCATACACTGTATGCGCGTATGAGGTAGCGTGAGTTTTTACGCAGATTTACTATAGAAATACACGACAACGTGTACTTCTAATACAAAGCAAAACACTTATTTGGTAGAAAATTGAAAACTGTATTTGTGTCGGCACGTCGCATGGCGGGCCTCTTAGCAGACCTAGCTAAAAGAATATCTAATTGTATCGTGAGAGCTATGGTTGGCCCTCACGTGCTGCACCTATATGCATGCGCCTCGTTGGTAGAAAGGTACCTCTTTCTACCAATAGTAGCGCTTTAAGCGCCCGCCATTAATAACCAATCAGTGGCGGCTCGAAATGATTGTAATCCTGTGTGTGGTCCACACACACAGGCTATCCGCAATATCTGCCGGATAGCTATGCATATGTATATTTGTGTAGCCCTGCTACACCAACAATCATCGCTGTCGCTCCAATGGAGTCCTGCAGTGCCTCCAGCAAGCCTGATGCCGAGATAACCGGGAGTTCCCTGAGGAGGGGCTCCCCTACTACGTGGAACTACACGATGTGATGAATGCCGTCCAGTGCTTCAAGCAAGTAGGGACGGTCTGTACTGGACGCCTCCAAGCGTAGTTCCGACGTTGATGCGTGTTTGTATAGCAAGCTTGGAAATTTGTACAATAGGCGTCGGATTATCATTTGTAAGTTGCAGTTGTCAGGATGAAGAACCGGTGCGGTGGTTTGTCCATGAAGGATTGCCTGAAAAGCAAGGTGTGGCTCTTCGGCGTAGTACCACTGAATGACATCGTGCACTAGTAGAGTTGGTGCTGCAAGCTGTGGCACCAGCCTTGGTACTTCAATCATCTCACCTCCCTGTCGACCTGCACCATGTCTTCTGGGAGTGTCCGACAGCGGCGAGAAATACTACAACCATGGCGACAACTGGACCTCCGGGATCAAGACTGCTAGGGGTAGTTTTTAACATGACTTTACCAGCGATTCTCGCTGGCATTTGAACAACAGCTGAGGGTATGATGACAGGAAAACGCCAAGCATTGTCGCACTTCATGGAGGCAATAACTAACCTGACAGAGAGTTGTTGGAGAATTGGTGTGGCGATCTATTTGAACGCGGTATGGAGATGGAGAGTAAATCACTTTGACCAACTGAACAGCATCACTTCCAGACATCAGAAGGCGGTGATGATTCCCAAACTTTGCCAGGGTTATAACACAGTGCATTTGCGCCGACACAGCTCTTGTCACATCAACTATGGAGAAATTGCCAACAACTTGTTGCGGCGGGCGTTTACGACAGGAGTGAGCGTACTACCCAAAGAGATCGGAAGTGAAACAGTGAATGTCTACCTATTATTCTTTGACGGGGATCACGGGACAACCCGGGGCCGGAAGGTAGCGGGTGATAGTACTGCGAACGGAACCCAACACCACGGCGGTCACAGTCTACTGACTTGATACATGTCGTATGCCAGCAAGACAACGACAAACAATATTACTGAAAACATGGGACTTCTCACAGGCTTACGAGCGTGCGAGACCAGAGGATACAACTCCACATAATCGGCGATAATGCGATGATAATCAAGCAGCATCAACGGCGGAAACTGCCCAAAGAAAATCACCTCAAGCACACCTACTGGTATTGCAGACGGATAGCGGACAAGCTACATATGATCAAGTGGCAACATCACCTGAGGGGTCACACCAAAATAGCTGATATACTTGTGAACCAGACAATGAACACACACAGAAGTGTGCAAGTATGCCTTGACAGTAACCCAACGCAACAACAAAGATGGGCAAAGGTGCTACAACACCTGGACGGAGACGTCGCCCAATGGATTGTCACTAATGGATCCACAGAGCAGAATGGCGTCATGGGCGACCTCCCTTAGGGAGATCACGGCCGCCTTCCGTAGGGAAGGCGGAAATGACGGTGGAGCACAGCTCGGGCCGGGAAGAAAAGGCTAGTGGACGGCGTAGGAACGAACACTAGAACGGACATAGGAAGTCGTTAGCATAGCAAGGTGACACCAATGTACCTCACTGAGAAACGAAACGAAACCATCTCACCTCCCGGCCCGAAAAGTTGAAGACGGCGGACTTCCAGGAGGGGTAGTCATTCCAGGCAAAATACCCGAGTTGTCACGGATCCACTCACGAAGTGTGTGAATCTCTGGTCCCCGTAGCTCCATCTTTAACTGTACTTAGCGCTATCTTTGACCTTGCTCAAAAATGCAAAAATACCAGCACATGTGACAGTGTTCTCAGATATATTTTTGGTTGGCTTTCTTATCTCATCCAAAATTTACTTTAAAAACACATCATGAAAAGTCGTGTTTTCAAACCATGTTCTGATATTGCATCTTACAAAAAATATGAAAATTCTTTATGAAAAGAAAGATATTCATAGGTTCTGGCATTGACTCTCATCTTCGACCTGCTTCAATGCGTTCATTATCAAGATGGCGACATCGTCGTCAGAACAACAACCGAAGTTCAGCAAAGCTTGTTTCGTTCTGGATGCTCCTTAGGAGTTTTGTCGAACCGACATACTCACTTCGTAAGCACGCCGCCTCGTGAACTCGTAGACCTATAACGCTAGTCAAGTCGAGCTCTTCTAGCAGGTCTCCTCGACGAAGGATACGCCGATAGGTACATGTCTCGCTACCCGAGCATGCACATGTTCTTGCGGAAAATATTTTTGCTGCGTTGACATCTCGATCCAGCACCACGTTGCATGACGGACACTGAAACACGTGCTTCCCACCGAGTTTGTGATTGATCGCACCACATCGCGAGCATGTCTTGAGGTGTACTCCTCCTCACAGTCGATCACCCGACCACCGGAACACGCCATTTTGTATTTCAGGAGCATCTTGAACCTGTAATGGGCCTGCACCATCATAGCGCGCGCTGTGAGGCTCCGGATCTTCCGCTTCAAGACAGCAGCTCTCATCTCGTCCGACGCTGTCTCGGGGTGGCGTCTGATGCCACCTCGTCAAAGTGCTTGCGTACCATCTCTGCCGTCTGGAATGACGGGAGGAGAACGGTGTAGTAGTTCGCAGAGAGCCAGGAGGAGGGTTTCTGGTGCAAGTCGGTCATGGCCCGTGTGGCCTTCCTCGAAGTAAACCAAATCCGTCGGCGTAGCCGGTAGCGCAGCCGCCCTTCCTCCGTCTTCGAGCTGGTTCGTCCTCGCTTGTTCTTGGTCCTCTTCCGACCTTGATGTTTTGCCTTGGAAGCATTGTCCATATGCTTCGTTGAAGGCGTACCGACATGGTTACTTCTGGTAGATCCTCGCGGATAAAAATGCCATCGCCCTTGTTGAAATCAAAGAACTTCGGATGAAATCGAACACACTCGTTGCCATCTCGCTGGACGCGACTAATAGAGTGCTTCGCGATTTCAATGGTGTTGAAAGGTGCAAATTTGCTCTTGAACCGCATTTCAGGAAACGTCGTCTTCTCGTTTCTCGACTTTGCAGCAAAGAAGCCAGCGATTGAAGCCTTCGTCGCCTTAATAAAGTCCCGAAATGCCGAGTCTCGCACTTCATCATTCACTGCCTTGTGACGCTGGAGCGCCTTCTTATTTCTGAAGTACTTCGAAATGTGTCGAAGCCTCGCAATAGGTCGGTACTTGTGGTCGAATTCAGCCCAGGGTATTTTCTCCACTTTCGCTGCGAGTCGAGTCTTCCAATCTTCGGCAGAGCGGGCAACCAGTTTATTGTACACTGCACGATTAGCGGCGAACATTTGGTCGAGTTTTTCTTTTTGCCCCGACGTCGGATACAGTCGTAGTTTTATGACACTGTTCACAGGTCCGTCGTCGTCTTCAACCAGCACTCCGAGCTCTCTCAGCTCTTTCACGATGGCTCGTGTTGCATGAGCAGGCGGCATGGACGGTGTCCTCCACTGCTGCCTTCGTGGTTGGTCAATGAAATTAGACACTTCAAACCACGAGGTCAGCAGTGGCTCCAGCATCCGCTGGTTGTCAGGGACCCGCTCACGAATGTGGGTGCTTGGGGGTTGCGGAGCTTGATGACGGCTTCCAGCTCCGTTGGCTCCGGCATCCACAGGTCGTCGGAGATACTCTGGTTGAACCAGACGCTCGAATGGACGACATCCTCCCTTGACCGCTATTTTCCTTTTGGTTTACATTTCTTCTTAGGCTTGTCATAGTCTGACTCAGGGACGATCTCGTCTATTGGAACCCGCCGTTTTCGCTTTCGTGGTGAAGGTTGTTTGGCCTTGGACCGAGTTGACGACTTTATGTCGTGTTGCATATTACGTTGACACCACAGACTATCGACTTGGCAATCCACAACCACGTCCGGAGTTGAACTATTTAGATTACTATCGATTACTATCGATTACTCCTAGCTCTTCCTGGCGATACTGCCCCCTTGCTGTCTTTCTGGATTTTCTGACACTGAGACCGCTGTCGGTCTCGTATTCCTGCACATGCATTCTGTTCCTTGTTCTTCCATCTGCTGCGACCAACCACTACAAACCTTGGTCCCAAGTTGCACTTCCGTCGTCTCCCATGAGGTATACAAAGTGCTGCTGTATCGAGTGGCATTTTAACACCGTAGTGTGACTTCGCCGGCGCAAATTTGATAATGACGGCTCGTACAGTCACCTACTACATGTACCTATCGGCGTATCCTTCGTCGAGGAGACCTGCTAGAAGAGCTCGACTTGACTAGCGTTATAGGCCTACGAGTTCACGAGGCGGCGTGCTTACGAAGTGAGTATGTCGGTTCTACAAAACTCCTAAGGAGATCACAACAGTGGGCGACTTCGACCGAATCTGCGGTCTCAAGACTGGATCTCCCTTCTCCAACCAGTGATCCAGTTAGAGCAGCATCCGATTGTGCACCTAGGATGCCCACAACGCATGCTCCATCAAACACTCGCGAAAGTGATGTGACTACGTCGCTGCCTCTTACCAGTGGTTCATGACGTTATGCTTCGGTTGTTCTTTGGAGATCTTACGGTGGGATCACGACTTTATTTTTGCGGGCCCTGAATCCAACGATTCAACTGTGCGTTCGACCCACGTGTGATGCGATTGAAACTGTGAAGCACTATTTCTTCACGTGCCCGTCATTGACGATGATGTGGCGACAATTATGGATCCCGTGGAACAACGTCTTTGTGATTGCTTTGGAGTGGAGACTTCTCCTGTTCCCAGACCTACGTGACCTCCGGGTTGGGTGGAGGCGTCATCAAGAAGTGGTCCTCCTCCTGTGGCGAATATTCACCGCGATTGTATTTTATGCTACATGGCGACTCCGCAATGGCATTCGCTTCCATGAAACCCCAGTCGACTCTCCGAATATCCCCAGTTTAAAGGGCTCTCTGAAGGGCTCTTTTCGAAGACATTGCCAGTTTATTTACCAGCACTCAGAAGAATTTCATGTGGATGGTACTGAACTAACACTAGTTCTCCGCCGCTTGGGATTTCACGAGCCTACCAACATATCCGTATCAACACCCAACCAGTATATTTGGACTCCACGTCAATAGACTTGGGGCAACTTCCCGTAGAATCTAGCCTACCGACGAGAAATTCACATAACTAGTTAATCAACTCATTTCTCCCTTGAGACGTTCCAAGATAACGTCACATTTTGGCAGACAAGTTTCGCTCGAATGTTAGAATTCACGTTGCTAAAATGACAAAAACGTTTATTGGGTTCGATGGAGCTTACTTAAAAGGAGATAATTCGACGAGACATCTTTTTAGTGGCAATTGCAAAATATTACAACAATCATGTTGTGTCGTTCGCTCTAGCTTTGGTCCCTGTGGAAGATTATAAAAATTGGAGATGGAATCCCATGACGCTATAGTCCGTTGTATGCCATGATTCAACTTTGAAGCAGCGATTCGAGTTGATGAGAATTGAAGCAACTCGTCGAGTGCGTGCGAGGCAGAGAATTGAAGACTGAGAATCCAATACATGTACGAAATGTCTGACCGACGTTACTAGCGTGTCTCCACGAGTCGAATTGTCGTTATTTTATCTGTATCTGCGTGACGAGTGTACCAAAAAGCATCCTCCATCATACTTGCAGTTGATTACATACGTGTGTGGATTGGATGCACGTTAGTCTCATCACTTCACTGCGGGCTGTTGCGTACAAACACAAAGTCATGGATCGCTAGGTCATCCAATCAAGGAACTTCCGTAATCCGGTAGAAAGCACTATCCAAGTTGTTCCCAATCTATTCAGATATTCCTTCCGTGCAGTCTACCGGTGTTGATGTCAAGATTGTCCAATACCTCCCTTTCATGGCTTGGTAAACCGAACGGCATTGTGATGACAAGATTGTCAGTATTACTAAGCTATATGTCGTGTTTGTTGTAGTAGCTTCATGCATTGAACGCCACATGTTTTAGTAGTACAGTGTCCATCCAATCTCCATATTACTTTTGGCAGTAATCTGTCTGATTAGATGGCCACTTGGTACTCTTGACGCTCCCTCAGTAATCTGCAAGATTGGATGAGCACGGATCCTTTTTACTGTGGAATAAACACGTCTAGTGTGAATCCACTCATTTGCAAATATGCATCGCACGCAGTTCACAGACAAAATGCAACCAATACCCTATCCAGGACCCGCTGCCAGAGAAGGAACCATGCAGTCAAGCATGTCGCTCAAGTGGGGAGCAACACTTCAACCTCTGGCCCCCATGATACTGGAGCCGACAAGTATTTCCGAGAAGAGAGACGCTCTGTTGGCGCTTAGAAATGTCCAAACGATTTGCGCTTCCAGCTGCGGAAAAGACAGCTACGAAATCGAGGTCCACTTATCAGCGGGCTCTTCTGGTTGCGGTTTGCCCGCAATGGACACCACCATCAGTTCTCTGACTCTATCAGCAGCTTTAAACACCGGAAGAAGGACTTCTTCAGATCAGGACGACAATCTTCTGCAGAACCCAAGAATCCGACTTCACAAGAAGTTGTGGGAGTTTATCGATCTTCGCGACAATGTTTACAACATCGTGCACTCGGCCCACAATGACCATGTTTGCAAGTTCTGCTGGAACTTGTTAGATGTGATGGTGGTTCGCGGGGTGGATCCTGGTGGGGTTTTTCTCCCCTGTTTGGAAACGCGCGAGCAGCTCGTAAGCTCACAAAGTTTGTGACAGACTTACTGGTGTATACAACAGAGCATACCTCTGTCGAAACTCGAGATTGCTGCACCTCACAGACACTCGTCTCTCAAGCCATTCATGAGTTCCTGTCGATCCCAACACCAACAACTGATGCAGCGTTCATTAGCACAGATGCTATATGTATGATGTAATCCCATTCGTGTCGGTTAAAGAATTTATTGTGTTTAAACCAGTGGGTTATTTTTTAGGACACATGAAAATATCACATTTTAAATGTCGCTTTTGAGACCTCGTATCCGATGAATGAGAGCTGTGGAGACAAAGAAGATAGTTGAGAATGTGATAGAGGTGAAATTGCGACTTGCATCTCGTTTAAGCGGGGCATCTATTTCTAACTGTATTTCAGATGTAATAGCGGTGAGCAAAATCTACGGATAAGCACAGGTTTGGAGTTATGTGCAATGGTTCTTCACATTATTATTTGGCCTTGGTCTTGCGTGTTGCTCGTTTCTGCCTGAAGAAGCGAATAAAGTTCGTAGCGCCCTGCAATTCGGTCACCACGTCGTCGAATTCCTTCTGAAACTGACAAAGTCGCCCACGTTGCTGGCAGCTACTGCATGCAATAGTTTGGCAACGAACACTTGCACACGTCTAGCACACACAAATTCCGAGGCGCGAGCTATGAAGTCTAGAGTCTCCAATAACGCGCCACGGTTCCGCGAACTTAATGCCGATTGAAGAGCTGGAATGATCTGTGAGTCCACTAGTTCTGCGTAGCCGTCCATCATTTCCGCCATCGCCGTGCGATTCTGCACGTACAGAGCCAACGCCGCCTTAGTGTCTAAGGGCGTGAGCAGCTGAAGCTCCTTTGGCGTAGGGAACAATCGGTCTGGATCTGGAGGTGTCTTGTCTTCACTCGGTTTGATCAGTTCAGGTGAATGGGTGCCCGTGTCCTGTTGGGGAAGTGAGGATTGATCTACGGAGTCGTCCGAGTCACTGTAGTCGTCGTCTTCAGAGTCGCCATCATCGTCGATGAAGTTCTCTGTGTTGTTATTGAGTAGAGATCGGCACGTAGTTTCTGGAAATGCCCGCTAATACCGTCCTGTTGTGCCTCCTGATTCTTTTTGTGCATCTGCATTAAGACGTTCACGTGTTTGAAGCGGTCACGGAAGTGCGCGGCCGCGGGTGATATCCCAACACGCTCCTGTGCTTCAGCGGCTAACGCTTGATACACCTCATTCTCCTTATATTTGATGATCCCAATCATTGTTGCGTCCTCTTTCGCGAAAAGCTGCAAAACCCGTTCGTTTAGAGCCTCGGCGTAGCTGTGTTGACTGGAAGTGAAAATGCTGTTTCCTGCATCTGTACTTGTTTCAGTTCCAACATGCCGAGTTGTGTCTTTTGACACCCGCGGCTCCAATCCATCCTGTAAAAATGTCGAGATTGATGCCGCAGTAGCTACTCCTGAGTTTTCAGACCTGGCAGTACGTCCAGCCCTGCTCGATAGTGTTCTCCGACCTCGTGAAGTTACTGTTGCGCTCGAATCACGGCCGCTTTGTACAGTTTTTTCCCCTGTGCCAAGGTTACCAGCTAAACGTTCCTGCTCTAACCTTTGCATGACGTTGCGGAATTGACAACAGAGATTGTACCCGATAGAGGATGAGTGGCAAAGTGCGCAGCTAGATCCACTAGCAGATTGATCTGGTGAAAATGGAGTATTCTGGGGTGAATTGCCATCTCCAGTCCCTGCCTTGGCCACATTTTTGTCGTGGTTGGCTACCAGTGTGCTCTCAAGTAGGTTCGACGGTGATAAATTGTATCCCATAGAGGCTTTTGAGTTTGATTTGATGTCAAGCTGCTCCCGTCCTTCTGAACTCGTAGCAATAATTTCATCACATCCGGAATTCATGGTGTTTTCATCTTCACCCCGGGCGTTAGTGCGACGCCGGTTGCTGACCTTAGTTTCGCTGCGAGCAGTTCTGTCCTCGAAACCAAGGTCTACGTTCATACGTTGTGCCTTCTCGCTCATATGTCGATCAATACGCTTTAGTCTCCACTCCTGACGATCTGCGTAACGATTTTCTGTCTGTCGTGTTGATGCAGCCACTTGTGCGCGAAGTTGAACTGTGAAGCCGCTTCCACCACGTAAATTTGGCCCATACACTTTCGTTTGTCCTGCGCGCATACGCTGTGACTGCTTAATCTGCGATTTGGCCCGCAGAAGCAGACGCTCCATTTGCTGTTGTGCTAAGGACAACCCAGCGCTACCGCTGCTGGAATCCAGCAGCCGCATCTTCCAGGCTCCGCGACGCTCCACCACATACTCGCCGGGTTTAACATCCTTGCCGGCCACAGCAGGAGGCAACTGACGCAGCACAGCTATACCTGCGTCGGAATCAGCACCAAGATAAAACCAATCCTGCTCGAGGTAGACCTCATCGTTGTTGTAGACAAAGTTCTGAGAAAGTTAGGCACGAGACAAACAATTACTACCACTAAGTATTAGTCGAAACCAGCAGGAAGGCGTACATCTTTTGTTTGCGGCGTTGATACACAGCTGAACGAATAGTCCACTTGCCCAATATCTTTGCGCTTTTGTTACGCAGTCGTGATTGAATCTCGTCCACCTGCAAATCGGCTTCGTCTCGACTCTAAATCCCAGCGCAAAAATATCAGAGTAAGTTGCCATTGCAAAACTCAATGACTTGACGAGCTACAAACCTTTGGGAGGTAGGCCGTCACGGGGATCAGGTAACCCACGATTGCTGGCGCTTGAACATTGTTCCGTATGGCATCATCGTCCATCAGACCGAGTGCCTTAAGCTGCGGTGCTTCACGCACTTTGGCGCCAAGAACACCACCCTGCTCCCACGTCACATCGCCTGGACCTACGCTTAGTTGAAGCCATACTGAATCACCATAGCGGATTGAACCAGCACTTCGTACATCTACAAGATCCAGCATTGTGAAAATTGCGCGGTCCTTGTAGCCTTTGACCTGCGGAATCTGTAATTTCTCGAGCGATTGTACGCGTACCTGGCCGTCCGGACTGCCTACCATCATTAGATGGCCATTGAACAATTCCAGCGCCACACTACAGCCATAGGATAATCTCGTCGCCTGCGAATTAAAATCGTTACGAAGCTTATCGGCGTCAGAAACGGGGACAGGAATTGCTGTAGTGCCTCCCGCAGGGGCTGTTCCTGGGCCTGTCATACCGGGAGCCGAAGTTGACAAAGAGTTGATTGCCCCAGCGTCGACGCAGTGCCTTGTGCTGCTTGTCCTTGGCTAGAACCACCGGCCAACATCATAGCGTTTTCACTTGCACTGCCAGTATTGCTGAGAGTTGAGGCAGGCAACAATGGAGCTGATGAAGATGTTCCAAGTGCGTGAAGTCGCTTCATGATCTCCACTGAATTCACATTGGAACCGCCTACGACCCGTAGACCTGCACCTGCCAACGCTGACGACGAACCTGTACCGATTGCTAGAGTCCTTCTACTACCTTGGTATTCGCGCAGAATACCCGGGTGATGCAGGTCCGGCAAACTCCCAACATTTGGCATATGTGAAGCTGCATTTTTGTGGCTTCCGCTTCGTCGCTTAGCGCCCTCACTATATGTAATAGGGTCTTTCGACTTACGCTGCTCGTCAAACCGAACCTCATGAACAGCAAGACGATCTCTCCTCTTTGTTTCTTCATCTCGTCTACCACTTGTCGGCGTCAATGAACCTTCATCTTCACTATCCGAGGACTCAGAGAAGGCAGATAATGCCTGTCCAACGGAAGGGGCGTATTTTGATCATGGACGAGGTCGAGGTACTGCCAAATGTTTGACGATCTTCCGAAAGCATGTGGTCGTGAATTGATGGTGTCTTCACTGCAGGTATCATGTTTGACTCGTCAACTTCTACCCACAGTCAGAAGACTTAATATCGCTCTAAATGCAGAAGCGCCGGCTAAGAAAGGACTCCACAGCTTCCCATATTCACCATTCCGGAATCGGGTCATTGTTTTCAAACTCATCGCGTGACTAATGATATCTTCCAAGAAGAGTCCAGTGTAGGCAAAGGGTCACCTCGGTTCAATTGATCCCGTCTTGTCATTTATTGCAAAACAAAAAGTTTGAACGATGGATGAGGAACATGCAAAAGCACTCCAGTCCCTTCGCGAACGAATACGGTTAGTGCATGAAAACCAAACAGCTAAACCGGACCTACTCACCTTTAATTGCTCTTGATTCTTGACGAACTGGTTGCAGGACGGTTTGCATTCGTGATCAAGCGCAATGGGATATCTCTTGAAGGTATCAATACCAGGTTTTGCTCTCAAATAGTTCATACTCCCATTTTTTCACAAACTTTCCCTATCAATTCACGGTGTTGTAGACGGCGTTGAGTGATTTGAATTCCACTCGACGTGGACTCATGCTGCCAGACTTTTTTTCAAGTGCTTGAAGTCAACAAGGTGCTTCTCAATCGATCTGAAGGGCATCTGCTGATACGGCAGTTCCAAGAGCCCAATGGTTCAATAGCAACGACCAAATTTCTTCGGTGGATGGCGCTAAACGCTCCGGCCGACCACGTGAACCCCGACCTGTTATTTGCGCAGCTTCCACAACCATATCGCCGCATCCAAAGGTTCTGGATTATGACATCTTCGATGTAGCGTGGAGCATTATCACAACACAAAGCGCCAAGCTCAAGGCTAGCAACTTCGCAGCGGAGAGCACCGCGGGTTCTTCCGGATTTGGCACTGACACAGGTCGAGCTTGTTTGCAACAGCAGAAAAACGACTACGACATCGCAAGGAAACATTTATGCGAATCCACACAGAAATTCTCGATTGACAGTAGTTTCCAGCGTGCTGTAGGGCTGGTTAGTCACAGTTTGCTTCCGTTCTTGGTCGCTGCATATAACTGCGACCCGCTAGAAGACCCAGCCAGCAATACGGCACCATCTCTCCGTATGATAAGCACGACGCCAGAGTTCAAGATATTGGGCAATTTTCCCGTCGAGTTTTCTGGTGACAGCCAAGCTACTGCTGGGACAGTGGACGCTGAAGCAAACACACACGTAATGATCAAGAAGGTCAGCGCGTTACAGCTCGCAACCGACAACCCCGAGAATTTCAACTGCTGCATCGCTGTCCATCTCGTAGAGACCACGGTAATCTCCGAGTCTTCTGGTCAAGAGACTGTTCCAGACGCTAAGCTTTCCACCCAATAACACGAGAGAGTGTGAACGTATATGGGATCGGAAGCGTTACAGTACAGAGTGGAAGCGATACTGATACACCGGAGTGTTCTTGTCAGTTGATAGCTGCAATCACTCCGGCACAAGGCCCTATAGCTTCTATCGTGCTGTCTCCAGACTCCACGTATCTCGCTGTCGCATTTGTGGGCTCTGCAATCATCACCTTCTATAGGCTTCAACGTGACCACAGCGCTGAGAAGCCTCAGCCTCCAGTCATGCTATCGCCGACATTTCAGGTCGATCTCGAACCAACGAAGTCCCCATTCTTGGAGGGCGAGTGTGAGCCAGCAATACATTTCCTTACCACGCCAATGGCGACTTGTATTCAACATCACACACAGCCACGATCAGGACCCAGTGTGTACGCTTTCGCGGTGTGTCATGGACTTAATGTGCTCAAATATTTGCTTCCATCAGCCAGTGTGTTCAACAGCAGCAATCAACAACCGTTAATAGTACTGGCACCCGTGAAGTCATGGGAGCATTTGTCCAAAATCAAATCATCTGGGCATGATATGACGACGCAGTTTTTGGCCGTGGGATTTGAGGACGGTACAACAATTGTCTGGGACGTGCTGCAAGACACAGAATACGCGTTCCTCTCACCTATCCGTCAACAACAATCTTCAGGGTCCGCAGAGATCAGCAACGTCATGTTTTGCCATACCGGATACGTTGTAGCGCTGTCGACTTCGCAGCAGCATCTTTACTTCTTCGATGTACGAGAGCGTGGCCGTCCATCACTGACGCGAGTGATATCACCGCCGTCTGTTCCTTCATCTGGAACTTTTCGTCGAGGTTTGCCCCACTCTGAAGCAACAACAATGATGATGACGAGTTTAGCGATGGCAACAGCGACTGCAGACCTCCCGATAGCACTTGTCAGACATTCAAATGGGATGATCGTGCTTTACGACGTGCGTTCTGCTGAAGCAATCGGCAGTCTCAGCACGACATCCTCCACGGCTACATCTCCCCTGCAGTCACATCTTCCTTGTCACCTACCGCTAAGCACAAAAGCGAGCACAACAGTGTTGAAATGAGCATCGCAGGTAACCAACACGTAGTCGCAGTCGTTCAGACCATATCAACAGCAGACGCTTGCATTCAATTGTACAGCTGGCGCGATATTCTCTTAACGTGCTTCCCTGAATTCGTGAATGTGTCCCAGCAGCGTGACGAAGAACTGGTGAGTGTCTTTGCTTCAGCGTACTCATCTGTGCTCTTGTCGCCGCTCATCAAATTCTCTTTGCTGCATGTAGACCGACTCCAGCGTTATGGGTTATTCCTTTCAGACGGCAGTGCTGCATCCAGTGCCGCTCCCTCATTGAGCATCATAGTGCCAGATGCTTCTATCGATTCTCTTGAAAACATTTTCTTGCGAATGGCCGGCGCACCCTTGTTGTCACCTTCACAGCAAGGCTCACAGTCCAAGCTATCATCGGTTGGAACTGCATCCTCCTTACAGTCCCCTGTGCGTCTGCCAAACATTCTTAGTGGACTGGGGCTGCCCATTCCCGAATCCGTCACTGTTGACCAACACCAAAGTTCTGATCCGGCCGCTGGTCTGCTGATGCTAGAGCCCTTGGTTCCAGACGACGACGCTTTCTTCGAGCAGTACTGTCGCGAGTATCTTGATCCAGCGACGATTGCAGACAAGGAGGTCAAATTGCACCGCAAACGCCGAGAGCTTCTGAAGATCATGTCGCTTGGAGCTTTGTAGTGACGTTTGCTCTGCGATGATGCGGCAAACACATTCCAGAACAAAGAACACAACTAGTATACACACAGCCGGGAGAAATGCACTTACATTCATTTCAGTTTTGCTTTTGAGCCTGCGTCGCTCTTGATGATAGATGCCCTCTCTACACGCTTGAATCATGAATCCTTCAATGGGGAAAGTGCCACGACGTTTGTGCCAAATTTCCAGCATTTGGAAGCCTTTAGTGGCCGTGTGGGTATCTTCCGGTAGTGTGTGGGTAAGGAGAATGCCCCGAGCGTGAGTGGTAACTCAGTTTTCCTGCGCTTTCGAGACAATTCGTCCTCGTCTTCATCTGAAAGTTCATCCACCTTCTCCACCAACC
Organism: Phytophthora kernoviae; assembly: GCA_008080845.1. Classification (NCBI taxonomy): domain Eukaryota; phylum Oomycota; class Peronosporomycetes; order Peronosporales; family Peronosporaceae; genus Phytophthora; species Phytophthora kernoviae. The sequence goes on from VKKV01000242.1 coordinate 49,611, forward strand.
CCCGGTGCTCCAACTGCCCCAGTGCAGCCGTGACAACTGCCAAAGACACGAGGCCACATGGCTCGGCTTCGACTGCTCGTTGCGTGGAGTTGACAACATCAAGGAGTTCTGAAATACTGCGGCGTCGGCGCAGATCCATATTATCAAGTACCAGCGCAGCCACGCGGTCAATGTTTGCCTGTGGAACCGAGGCCACTGTCAAACCCTCTGTCATGAAGACGCCCTTGTTGTTAGACGTTGTGTTGTTGCTGCAGCTAGTCTCGGTTCACCCGATCACTGCCGCCCAGCCTACCATGGTGGCAGCCGCCGCCATTGCTGCTGGAGACACATACATACTGCTATGCTGGTACTGTCCATCACGGTAGTAGGCGGTGCCTTCGTACTCGAACGATACAGTAGACGATTCCTGAGTATACGCCTTCCGTAATTGTCCGTGCTTCCATACAATAAGTCCGAGTAACTCAGTTTGCCTCGCCTTGACCGTTGTTTGTGGCCGCCCTTGTGCCACTGCGAGCCAGGGTGCGGTGGCAAGGGCAAAGGTTCTTGGTCCGCTTCCTCGGGGATGCTACATTTTGCGTGGGACGGATCCCAGTGGTTCATCGAGCAGTACCACTTATCAGGCAGTGTAGACGATTTAATGTGATGTGGCAACTTCCGCCACTTGTTGCACTTTTCGCACTGAGCCCACTCCAGTACTGTTTTCTTGATACCGCTCGTGTTGGTGTTTCCACTCCCGCTGGAGTTGTGCGATCGCCCTCTGCCTCCCTTGGAAGATGACGAGTGGACCCGTTATTGCTGCCACCGTCAGTGCCTTGACTGGGACCTCCAGTTCCCGCCCCTAATGCCGAGCCACTCGCCTGAGTGCTGTTAGGCTCCAGCCCTTCTGTGCCTCCAGCTGTCGTTGTTGGCGTGGAAGAAGCATCATCCCTGTCCCAACAACAGACGTACCCCCTTAGAACCTTTCCCATACTTCGATCTCCCAGCACCGACAGATGTGAGGTCAGTCGAAGATGATGTCGGCGTGATACCCCCGCCAATAGAGACAGATGATGCTGGAGCAGCGTCTCCCGATGATACCCTTGTTTTCTTGGAAGGACGTGCTGACCCAACGCTATCCCTTTTAGCCTGCTTCAGCAAAAATGCATCCACTTCGGTTGGGTTAGGCGCGCTACACTTGGCAAGTTCCGGCGCCCACGTATTAAGATGGCAATACCACACTGCTGGCAATCGGTCGAAATTGATAGATGATGGAACAACGCGCCATTTGCCGCACTGGGTACTCTCGCACTGCACCCACTTGACTTCGCGGTATTTTTCTTTGAGCTGTTTGGTCATCTTACGCTTTTTGAAGATTTGTCCTTGGTTTTCGAGGATCGCTTCTCCTTTTCCTCCAGCAGTGCCATGTCCGTAGAAGAACCCTTCAAAGACCCAGGCGTTTTCTTCAATGTTCCCATACCAGAGGAAGGACCGTTATCTGAAGCCATTGTTACTGCTGTAAATGACTTGGATTTCGCCTTCACTCTGTTTTTGCTTTTCTTGTCTGGCGATGGGTTTAGCTTTAATATTTCCTCAGCGACGGCGCACGATGCGTACCGCACGTCCCATGTGTTCATATTGCAGTACCAATGGTTGGGCATTGCATCCAGATTAAAGTCCTTCGGCACTGTCCGCCACTTCTTGCAGCTGTCGCATTGCACCCATTTTGCCTCGCTGTTGTCCTCTTCTTCACTGGCATCCCTCTTGAGCGCGCGCTTGGATTTACTTTTCTTCTTCTTTCTGCCCTGGGTGCCAGGTTTTCCCCTTTTGGAGTGCCTGTTGACAACATATCTGCTTCTCGGGCGCTACTGATGCCTCGTGGTGTTGCATCTGTGTCAAACACATTAGATCTATCAGCAATTTCATCGTCTTCTTCCTCGTCATCGTCACTCGGTACATGCTTAAGCTCCAAGGTAGCATTTGAAATTGACGACGGGATCAGAACACTAGCTGATGGAGATCTCGGGATCTCAACTTCAAAGAACTGTCAAATGATTGGCGTTGCTCACGCTGATACTCTGCACGGCGTTCGCTTGCAGTCTCCTCCACTTCAGAATGACGCTCTTTTACGTGTGTAGATTTCGTGGAGCGCGCTGAGCTGCCTTCGGTAGGAGAAGGAGATGCAGGGGTTCTGGGCTGTCTTTTGTAACATCCTGTTTAAATGTTGACGATAAATCTTGAGCAAGACACTCATCTTTGACAGCTCCATGTGAGCTGTGTCTCACCGGTCCAGTTATGTGGCTGTTAGATCGCTTTCGCTTAAGTGAAGGGTTGGCACTGGTTTCATCGGAATCTTCATCGTCATCACTCTGACCCAACGCCTCCACCAGACGCTCTTGTATCCGTTTGTTGGCAGTTGCAGGGCTTTCAAATAACGCAAATGACGCTGTTGGCGAGCAAGACACCCCGCCGTCTGTAAATCCTGCGGTCGGTAATAATGGGGTAACCAATGCGCGAGCCCCAGGTTCTGTACGACTGGCAGACGGGGTCGATGGGCTGCCCTTATCTCCATGCTCGATACTTGCTCTATCACCTGCTTCCACTGATGCTTCCCTCTTGCTTCGTTTTCGCTTTCCGCTGCTTCCTTCATTCCTGGTGCTGTCCTGGTCATCATCGGGCTGCGATGCGAGACTCTCCGTTTCTCTTTGTGTTTGTCTTTCTTTTTCTTCTTCTTCTTCTTCTTCTTGTCGCGCTTTTCGCGTTTCTCCCGCTTTTCCCGCTTCCTAGCACTGCTTGCACTGACAGCAGATGCTTCTGACATGACTTCATCCTCATTCTCCACTTCTTGCATTCGGACGCTACTTGACTCCGAGGCAGGTACTCTCTCCGAAAGAGCTGTGGGCGTGATGGTCTCCTTCGTCTCAGCCATCAGTTTCTCCTTCTGCTCACCCACGTGTTTCGGACAAATGATGAGTTTGGATGAGATCTGACGCACACAGTTTACCGGCAGACAGCGTGCGTGATATGCTACAGGACAGCGCATACAGCGCACAGCTTCCTGCTGAGCCCCCGACTGATTGCACCCTGCGCACGTATGCAACTGCACAATTAAACACACACAATTTGTCAGTCCTTAGTGCAAAAATCTCCATATAAATGCTCTCCTAACACTCTTACCGGACATATAAAGTGTGTCCCGGCAATGGCAATTCTGGCTAGCGGGAACTGCGTGATGCAGTCCTGGTGGTAGAATTTCCCGCAGGACAGCGCGCGACACTTGCGTACTGGTCTCTTGCTAGGGTCTGAGCTCGTAGCGGTCGCCGTCTCCTCTGGCAGCATCTCCACGCCCTTCTGTTTGCAGTGGAAACAGGCGTGGGTCTTGCTCCGACAACTAGGGCACAACCAGGCCTCGTTCTTGGCTTCTACTGCTCCACTGTCCGTCGGTAGACACCCTACGTGGAAGGCGGAGATACAGGGACCCGCACAGACCACTAAATCGTCTCCTTCGTGCTCACAGACGACGCAAATGTGTTCTGTCTGTAAAAACACAAACACACAAAGTGACGTTAAAAATGTTTAAACACACGTAAAAATATCATAAAAGAGAGGGAAAGAAGCTCACTTTAACGCGGTCGTTGTCTACTTCGTTTTTCTTGTGGCTAACGCTCTCTTGGCGTTCTCTTTGGCGTCTTTGGTCTTCCTGTAGCTGAGCGCGCAGTTTCTTGCGTCTGCGCTGGTCCAGCGGCATGGGAATGAGAACCGAGTCGGAGCTGGAGCTGGAGCTGGACACGGAGCTCTCGTCCGAGTCCGCCATGGCTGCTGGATGGCGCGTCGAGCCTCGGGGGTTTCCTCCACCTTCCTGGCTACTAAGCAGTCGACTTTTTTCTATGGAGAGTTTTTTAATATAAAAAGGTTTATTTATACAGTATACATCTGTATACTTGTTTTTATTTCAACCAATGAAAAGAGATAAAAATTGAATTTTAATTTTGACCAATCAGATGAATATATTAGCCTTTTTTAGTCGATTCTTGGCCAAATCAGAACGAAATGGAGCCCCAAGCTAGCGCTCGATGGCTCATGGGGACCAACCAATGGGGAATCGTGGAGGTGCAGGCACCGCCAGGCCCTTTAGGTGTGAAAATCGATGGGGACCAACTTGATCGTCCAGTTCTTAAGGGCTTTGCAGCAGTATCAGGGACGGAACGAGGCGCAGTGGAGCTCAGTGGGAGAGTGCCGATAGGAAGTCTCTTAGTGGCAGTTAACGAGTACAATTTCATTGAAGACGACTTGCCATTTAAGGAAGTGGGCGAAGTGATAAGAGATACCAGTCATTTGAAGAGAACTTTGAAGTTCAAAGTACCCAAAACAACGGAGACGGAGAGGTACAGCAGCAGTCTGCCTTTGAGGCAACAGTTTGCACCAAGGAGAGGGCCACCACCAAGAGAAGAAGAGGAAGAAGAAGAAGAAGAAGAAGAAGAGGAAGAGGAAGAAGAGGAAGAAGAGAAGGAAGGAAAACAGACTTTTTATGCTACTCCAGTGGCTGTAGAGACGGAAGATAGTAGCAACAATTTGCCATTGAGTCAGCAGTTTGCTCCTAGAAGAGGTCCACCGCCTAGAGAGGACGAAGAAGGAGAGGAGGAGGAGGAGTCAGATGATGATGATGAAGAGGAAGTGAAGAAGAGTGTTAATGCTGCTGTAGTGGTGCGAGACATGGAAGACAGTAGTTTGTCATTGAGTCAGCAGTTTGCACCAAGACAGGGGCCACCACAGAGAGAGGAGGAAGAAGAGGATTCGGATGAAGAAGAAGGGGAAGGAAAAGAGGAGGAGGAGGATCTCCGACCGGAAAATATTGTCTCTGGGAGTGGCTCATCGTCGGCTAGCGACTCGTTTCAGGAGATTCACATGGCAGAAGTCGCTGCAGAGGACGTGGCTACGGCAGCTTTAGTTGTTGAGGTAGCGGATGATCAAGTCAGCAGCAGCGAGGCCAGCTGGACATTGACGGGGTCCAAGTCGCCACTCACCAGTAGTGCAAGCTCAGCCTCACCGGAGAAATTGCAACAATTGTCACTTGAAGAGACTGGACAACGTTCCAAGCAACAGCAGTCGAAAAGACGTTGCCTGAGGAGCTGGTACTTCCTGTTGCGCTGCCGTCTGACTTGTCTTTTGGCACGATGGCTTTGGCGCAGGCTCGCCACTTTGATAGTGACGATTCGAGCGACGATGATGACGACGACGAAGATGATGATTACGAAGAGATTTTGGTTGACCCAGCAAGCAGTAAAGGTGCGAATTGGGAATCAGGCAAGACCAAGTTGCAGGTGACTAAGAGCTCGAGCTCGCTCTCCCCTGAGGAGCCTGAGGAGCTATCGCCCGAGAAACCATCACCCATGCCGCTGTCACAAGTATCGAATGCGTCTTCTGGTACTATAGCAGCGTCACTCATGGTGCAGGCTAATCAATTTGACCGTGACGATTCCAATGACGACGATGATGATACAGAGTACGTTACAGCTGTGGCGCCACCTGGTCCATTGGGGCTTAACCTGGATGGTGGCGTGCTTGATTGTGCTGTTGTCATGGGTTTTGCCAAGATGCGTGACGGTTCCAAAGGCCCACTTGAGCGTCATGGGGATATTGCACCTGGCTCAGTGCTTGTACGAATCAACGGTGAAGATTTCTCACATGCGTCACTTGATGAGGTACGTGTAAAACTTAGTGAACTCAGCATGCAACCACGGACGCTGGTCTTTCGCTTGCCACCAAAGGAACAGCGAGAGGAACGGAGCAGTCTACTGCAAATCACACCCATGCAGCGAGCTCCCACGCTTCCTCGTTTTGAGGAAGACCAAGACAAGCGTCGTAAGATGGAACTAGCGCTAGTGATGCACTACGACAAGACAGCGCTGGCGCGTCGGGAATGTTGGTTTTGTGTAGACGCTGAATGGATGGCACGGTGGATAGCCTTTGCTGCTCGTGGTGGTCCGAAGCCTGGTCCAATATCCAATGATAACCTTCTGCAACCAAGTTGGCGCAAGATGCTGGCTCACGATGCCCCTGGTCGAGCTGACATAGCGCGCGATGGACTAGTTCTCATGAAGGACTATCGCGTGGTAGCACCGATGGTTTGGTGTTTGTTTGCCGAGCTGCACGGTCTCGGCGAGGCGCCTCTACTCGCGCGTTACCCCATGGACATCTATGCGGAGCCATTAAGTGAGGGCGAAGTGGCGAGTATATTGAAAGTTCCTCGCCCCAAGGCAACAGTTCTTACCAACAACCTACGGGACAAATGCCTCGTGCGTCCGAGTCGACCCCGCTGAGAAGTTATCGGTCAGTTGCACCATGTACATTGCCGTGGTTGTAGACATTAATACGAGCTCAGTGCTCTCCATCCATAATACGAATAAGGGTTGCCTGCAAGCTGCTGTTACAGGGAATAACAATGTTGAGCATGTTATTTGACTATAAATTACAACTCTCAGGTTCATCGCTTGTCGGTGATGTTGGGATGAATAGGAATTCATGCACGACTTGGAGGGAGAGCGTTTGACTGGGACAACAACTGCCAGTCTCCATCTCGATTTGGAGAGTACGGTCTAGAAAATCGGTCATGAAAGTCGTGAGTTTGCGCGCTACTCGCGCGTCACCAAGCAGGTGGAAGAAAATACCTCCAGGGTTTACCCCAAAACAAGCACTTCCATTGCAGCCGAGCAAAACTCGCAATACGTGTCATGATGAGCCGAGCGCGCGATGTTATATAAACTATCACGAAGATCGACAAACTCCCACACTTCCTTTTCAACCCGGACACTTGGTCTCTGCTGGCGGTCATCATCATGTTGAGACGAGATCTCCTCAATCCCGGTTGGCAAGAGAGTCGACCCCCAGCTGCTGGTGCTGGTTCTCGCAGATACACTTCTGGTGAAAACTTCAACTTCGTAGCGACGCACTTTGGTGACTTTTGAGACCTCAAAGTACGAATCATGCGAATTGTTTTGAGCTCTCGTAGCGCGGTTCGTCTCGCCACCAGATCTGCCGGTTCTACCGACTTTGGTGCTAGGGGTGGCAGACTTGCACCCCACTTATCGACTAGGCTTGGTGGCATGGTCTTCAACTGGTCCTGAGTAATTCACTGAATAGCGCACATTTGCAAATGAAGGACGTTAAAAATCGCAAGCCCTGGCTGTGGGGACTCTGTCAACGGGTGGATAGCAGTACACATGTAGGATCCCTCTATGCTTTCCAATTCCGCAGACGAGGACTGTCCAGTTACATCATCGCAGCAACAATAATCTGACTGATAGGATGTTTTCACAACTAGTCAACAAATCCCTACTTGTTAAACTAAAGTTTGCATGTCCTGTGCATGTACCGGTGCTTGAAGATGAAGTAACTACAGTCGGTGGATGAGTCCACAGCATTTGAGCCAGTGGACCTTGAAGAGGACTTCGAATCCGATTGGATCGGGCACTGTGCCCCATGATGAAATGAAGGCACCGCACCGGATCCTTGATACGATAGCTTTAAATCATGATGTGTGCATGTGCACGTATGCAAGTGTGATGCGCTCCGTTTGCGGCAGATCATCATCTAATCGACAAGGCCATCCAATCGGTTAGTAGAACACAACTCTTGACAAGGTCTCCATCAAAGCTGAACCTCCAAAAGTTTGACTGACTAGCTCAGACTCCAATCTTCTACCCCGCACTCAAGTAACTCGTTACGTATCGGGCACCATGGCGCGCAATCCTCTTCTCACGATGGAGGACGTCAAGGTGGCATTCAACCTCTTCTGCTGTATGTACGGTGTTGGCACGCTCGGTATGCCCGGTAACTTCTCGCGTGCCGGGCCAGTGATTGCAATTTTGCCATGGCCTTCATGGCTTTTGCAAACGCTTACGGTGCGGTCTCTGTGTCGTGTGTTGCTGCTCGCACCTTCGTCCGTCAAGACATACGGCGACCTCGGTGAGTGGGTCATGGGCAAGACCGGCCGTTATCTTTGCGTCTTCGCTCAGATATTGAACAGCATTCTGGTTCCGTGCGTGTTCCTGGTGCTGGGTGGCACACTGCTAGACGGACTCTTCCCGGACGCTTTCAGCGGGACGGTGTGGATCATCCTCATGGCGATCACGTGTCTGCCGGTGTGTTTGGTGCCCACACTTAAGGAAGGAGCTGGCGCTGCATTCGCAGGATGCATGGGGACATTAGTTGCTGATGTCATTGGCGTCGCCGTTGTGATGTATGGCATGCGTGGCCACCCAAGTATCCCGAAGCCTGACCTCGCTTTCAAGCAGGTGGCTGGTGCTTTTGGCAATCTTGCACTCGCGTATGGTGCCGGTATCGTGATCCCAGCGCTGCACCGTCAGCACAGTGACCCGAAGCGCATGCCTCGCGTGGTTGGCGCAACGATGCTGTTCACGTCGTCCTGCTTTCTGGTTCTAGCCTCCACGGCGTACTCGGCCGTTGGTTGCCAGATTGAGGGTAATCTACTATGGACAATCTACCCGGATTCGAAAACCGGTCTCAGCGCACTGGGCTTTGCCTCTGATTGGGGGCTGTTGTACTCGCTTACCTATGCATGCAGGTGCACATCACAATTGCTTTCTCTATCCTGCTCAACCCGGCCTTCTACCTTTCGGAGCGTTTGTTCTTGGGCATGCACAAGGTCCTCACCGCTGACGTTGAGAACAACCTACCGAGTTATGTTGACGCAGCTACGCCAAACGACACCGCTGAGCGATCGGAAAAGCATTTGCGATCTCGCCGTTCCTTCGTCTCAGCTGCTGATAGCGAAAATGTTCACCTTGGTGATCCCGACGCTGAAGCTGCCGAGTACCGCGGCTCGAACGCCATCAAGTACGTAATTCTTCGGCTCGTGATCGTCGTGATTATTGTAATTGCGTCGATTCTCTTTAAGGACCACTTCTCGGACTTGGCCGACTTTGCTGGGGCTTCGTGCATCACACTGCACTCCATTATCTTGCCGATCATTTTCCTGCTGAAGAAGAAGTGGAGCTCCATTCCAATGTGGGAGAAGGTGCCAGCCATTATCGTGGTCGTCGTGTGTCTCATCTTGGGATGCTACGTCACATACACGAACGGTGTAAACTTGTTTTCTCCGAGCAACGATGACAAGGAGTTCTCGTTCTGTGCGCCGGAGTACGAGAACACTGTGTACTACAATTACACAGCCGTCCATGGGAGTTAGGAAGCTGCTTTGAGTCGGCTGGATAACTACATGTAGCCTTTTTCTTTTAAAAGACATAAGACGACAGAAATCATTTTAACGAGCTTATTCTTGATGAAATGCTACATTAGGAAGAAGAGGCAGGGATAGCATATTTTGACGCTTACGACTCGTGCTCAGCTGTATAGTTGTAGTACACGTGCGTCTCATACTCGGTATCGCAATAGGGGAACTCTGTGTCACTGTCTGATGGCGCGAATAGGTTTTTGCCCGTTGTGTACGTCACGTAGCAGCCAAGCGCGAAGCAAACAACAAGCACAATAGTAGCGGCGACCTTCTCATACATGGGGACTTCCATCCACTCCTTCATGAGGTAATATATGATTGGCAGCAGGATGCAGTTCAAAGTGATGCAGGACCCTGCCACAAAGTCTGCAAAATCTGAAAAGTGGTCCTGGAAAACGACGGCTACCACGACCAAGGCGACGATGATGACAATGCGAAGCGAAACGTACTTGATGGTGTTGGGTCCTCCACGGTACTCGGCCGCTTCCGCCTCCAGGTCATCTTTGAAGACCCTTTCACTATCAGCCACTGAAACATAAGATAACTTGGAGCTGCGGTGAGGTTCTGACTGAACAACTGAGGGCGTCTCAGATTCCACGTAGTTACGACCAATTTCAATGTCGGTCGTTTGTTTCTTGTGCATCCCTAAAAACAAACGCTCGGCGAGAAAGAAGGCTGGATTCAGGATGACGGAGAACGCGATTGTGATGTGCAGCTGCATGAACAAATACGCCAACACAACCATGCCCCAGTTCGGTTTGAATCCCAAAGTAGTGAGGCCTGTCGTCTCGTCCGGGTATATCGTAAACAGCAAGTTGCCTGAGATCTGGCAGCCCACCGACGAGTACGCCGTACTCGCTAGTGTTAGGAACATACACGTGTTGACAGTGAGCGTAACAAGGATAACTCGAGTCATCCGTGTCGGGTCGCTATGTTGACGCTGCAGATCCGGAAGAACGATACCAGCACCATACGCCAACGCCAAATTCCCGAAACAGCCTGCAACTTGGGAGAACTTAATATCAGGCGACGGAATAGACGGGTGGCCTCTCATGCCGTACATGACGACAGCGACCCCAATCACATCAGCGAGGATGGTGCTAAGGCAACCGGCGAACGCAGCCCCAGCTCCTTCCTTGAGCGTCGGGACGAGACAGACAGGCAGCACTGTCAGTGCCATGAGGATGATCCACACAGTAGCACTGAAAGCGTCAGGAAAGAGGCCATCCAACAGAGATCCGCCGAGAATTAGGAATACACACGGGATCAGCAGACAGGAGCCCATTTGGGAGACAACGCTGAGCCAGCGGCCCCACTTACCCATACTCCATTCACCCAGGTCCCCAAAAGTCTTGACAGATTTGGGAGCGAGCAGCATCACTTGCGACAGCTTAACGGACGCATAGATATTGGCGAAGGCCATGAAGGCCATAGCGACAACGGCAAGTACGGGACCGGCACGAGAAAAATTGCCGGGCATTCCCAAAGTGCCGATGCCGTACATACAGCAGAAGAGATTGAAAGACACTTTAGCGTCCTCTGCGGTGAAGAATGGCATCGTGGAGGATAGAGGAGGCTACTTGAGTCAGATAAGGTCAAATGAATAATGAACACGAATACATGCGATCCAGTTAAGCACAAATGTACGGACAAAAGAGGCTTCGCTTTATAAGTTGAAGTTTGCATTGTTTGAAGTATTTATCTGCCTCAGCATCATTGAAAATAAAAGGTGTCCATTCTTTGAGTGTTTCATTGATCGTGCTCCAAGTCGGACCAACTACAGTAAGCAAACATCCAATCATCCAATCAAGCGTTTGGACGTTTGTGGCAGTAGTAAACGTGCTTGGAATAAGGCATAAATGACAACCTGCCCACAAAAAATGTTCCCTTGACAAACAATTGAGATAGGACACCGCTGAGAATGATTTTTGTGCGCTTTTTCCTCGTGCTAAGATCCCTCAGTGAAAAGTCTTCACACGAAGAAGATCGCCCCGTTAAGCGCTCCTACGTGCTCAACACGTCGCGTTGTAGTTGCAAGGTGTTACGGTGCGGGCAACAAGTATTTATCTGAGTACCTTGTGGCAATAATGTGAACCAACATGAAATTAACTGTAAAGAATTATAGCCATACACGGAAGATAACGCTTGCTCCGGTCAAACGTGGTTATGCTTCTCTATTCATAGGCGGCGTAGACGGCATCGTAGCAAGCTTGTTGGGAACTACTACTAAAGTAATGGTGTCCAAGGTAGCAGCATGCACATTGCATCGCTGTGCATGCACCTTGAAGAGGACTTCTGAATCAGAATCAGCCCAGATCGTCGGTATCCCATTGTATCACTCCCTTGATACCGCGGGGATTTGTGCATCATGCGCATAGCTCATGCAAGTGTGATGAGCTCCATTTGAGGCAGATTATCCATCTACTGTACTGCCGTCCAATCAACATGGCCATCTAATCAGTTAGTAAAGCACAATTCTTGGCAAAATCTTCAAACTTTGACAATATCTTTGTCAAAGTGTGCATTGCTACTACCATTGTTTTTCCTTCGTCCTAGAGCACGGAGCAAATGGTTTGCTAAATTTTAGTCATAACTTGGATGAGAAAAGTGTATACAAAGAATTGGAAGGTTTTGCAATACACTGTACATCCCAATCGTATATATTATTTTGTGTTTTACTGTACTTAATTCTGATCTGATTGGCTGTTGAACTTTCCATCCAATCATCATCTCTTTCTCTGCTGTCCAGTCATTTTTCCGGTGTGTTGCTTCGGCAATTGACAGTTCAGAATTTGCCGTCTAGAGAGTATCGGGGCTCTAGAGAGTCTCAAGCCTCCAGAGAACGTCGGGTCTCTCTATATAGATACTCCTGTAAAGAATTTTGATGCCCCATTTGCCACTCACTTTGCCTCATCCGTGCGATGCCTGAGTCTTCCGTACTTGTGTACACGGCGGCAAGAGCAGGCCCCTCTTGTGGATGTTGGGTCTATCAGCCCGACGTGAAAGTCCCTTGGGATGGCCAGAAGCGCTGGGCACTTTGGGAGGCGCCGGTTCGCGTTTTGCGGCCTAACGTCTCCTGAAGAATCAGCATTTCGACATGCCATTCAACTATTGTAGTAGAAGTATTCTTTTGCCAAGTGGTAGCGCGAGGAGGAATTGATTTTGATGATTCAGTCTTGAACGTGATGACTTTACTATTATCATCTCTCCTACTCAATCTGAGCGCCCCCATTCATTGTCTTTCTGTACTCAAAGTCCCGATGATACAACAGTTATTAGCTCTAACCGAATCCGTTTACTATCGGATCAGTCTGTGGAGAACTTTTTTCGATGAGGGATTTATCCAATTCATTATTGCATTCTGGTTTGTCAAACACGTCGTTGATAAAATCGAAAGAGATCGATACGTACGAGTGTTGCGAGTTTCTCGACATGCCAATGTTGCCATCGACAGGCAGATGCAACGCTGCAATCGGTTGTAGGATCAAAAGTTCCACGTGCTAGAGCATTCAAGTTCTCGGCTGAAGCTTTTCCACGGCGTTTGTGAGCCAGAAACACCTGCAGTGAATGTTTCTGAGCCAGAGTGTCAAGCGTTGCAAGGAGAGCTTCGTGAGCTGCCCAGTTGTACAGCACGTCGGCTGCGAACACAATACGGACATCCACGTCTCGTAAAACATCGGGCAATGACGATCCCCACTCAAGAGGTAGCACAAGTGCAGATGATGACTCGTTGCGGAGAAGATTCACTCGTAGTCGCTCCGTGCTATCGGGTTTCTCTGTGAAAATGGTCTGGTAGGGAGATTTATGTGATGCCAGGACCGTTGCAAACAGGCCACAGCCAGAGCCAAGCTCCAGCATTGCTTGCTTTCTCCCTGGTACGTCCGACATCACTTTTTGCTCAAGAGATTTTGGTAGATTTGTCCCAGCTTGAAGCACCGCGAAGCTGAGCAAGATCGAGGCGTCCCATACGTGTGAGCCCATGGTATCTCCATAATTCTCCTCGATGACCAGCAGTTTCTGCTCAACTTTGTCTTGGTTACTGCCATTCAGCTCTAGCGAAGTTCGAAAGAGCCGTTGGCAGATTGTACTGGTGGAAACTTCTTCGTCCGACCCGGCATTGGTGACTTGAAGATCCACCTGCAGTGGTAGCACGAGGTCTCGACCATTCAACCACGCGCTACCCTCGCAGAACTGCTGCAGTAGCCATCGGGAATCACCAGATTCTTTAAATTTGCCAAGTGTTTGAAGTGTCTGCTTCATCTGGATTCTGAGACTCACTTGAACGTTGCTGGATTTGACAGCAGCAGATTTGAGTGAGGTTGAGCTGCTCACTGTAGCCCAAAACACACATTTTGATTGCTGTTGCTTCGTTTGGGCTGTTGGAGTTTGTCTCTCGACGCTCAGTGTGAATTGATCGACACCAACGCCGCTGTTTTTCTCAGTACCCCTGTAAGGAATATCACGAGATACAAGAAAGATCTCGAGATCTTCTGGAGTCATGAACCCCAAAGACGGTTGCCCCATTTCGTCGACAAATTCCACAACCACGCGGAATTTCTGACCAAGGTGTATACGCGCAGGAAGTCCGAAGCGCAGTCGAAGACGGAGCAACTGAAGATCCGTCGGCAGATTTCCTTGGAGAGTGCTCAGCTTGTCACTGTCAAAGTCAAAGAGCAGAGTCATCACTCGACACGGAAGGCTCTGAGCGCCACCTCTCGACCACATCAGTTGCCATCTTCGTCCAATTTAAAAATGTTGTCTAGCGGCGTCGGTTCAATTGCGTCCGTTAGCCTTGATCTGTCAAATGGAGACCCCAGCGCTTTTGCCGCTGCCCTTGCACCCACGCAGAGCTCAGCAGCTCTTTCAGGTGCACCGCTTGAATTCATATTTGCTCGTATTTTTTACGTCTTCTAACTTGTGCTTTCTAGGAAATACTGCTCACTGATGCACAGAGTACTCCAGAACTGTCGTGTCAGGCCCTCCCACAACGCTTGCACCAGCTCCAGGTTAGTTTTTTTTAATGGCATTTTTGGCGGATTGTTTATGGTGTGCGGTTATATTGCACAAGTAGAGGCTGAACCTGAGTGGGATTCACGAAGCTAAGCGAGGAACCACCTTCCAGCGCATTCGCACTGCGGCGGATGCAGTTCTACAGATTGAAACAGAGACCGTGACGCTCCGACTCGCCAAGGATGGTTCGACACTTCAAATTGCTCTTGAAGATGACTACCGTGTGGCGGTCTCCATTCCGTTGCTTGATATCCAGGCAATCATCCTGCACACTACACCAGTGCACAGTTTTTCATTCCAACTGGATAGTTGTGGTGACGGGTGTGACAACAACATCGGAAACACCACTGTGAACGAGAATGCATCCGACTTCTCCGACATCTTCATTTCCACCAGTGACGAAATTCTGAACCGCTGGATTGTAACACTCACGTGCGGGATCAATGCGTTCCAGCAACAGCTACAACAAACTCGGACACAGTCTCCCGATTTCAAAGCAGCCCAGTTGGTTTGGCAAGCTGCTCGTCTTCGCATTTTCGAGCTGGCTGAGATTATGCCGCTGCCTGCAGCTATTGATCACGTCTCACGATCTATTCCAGAACAAGATTTCCAAAGCGCAGCTCTCCGTAGCTACTTATATTTGCTACGCTGCGATCTGTAGCATATCAGGCAAGTGAATACACATCTGAGATGGCGCAGAATTTTAATGGACTTGTTTTACACTTTAACTTTGTTCAGACATCTGCAAAACATTGTTCTTGTTCCTTCAACAGCAAGAGCTTCAGTGGCTTCTTTTCACTCGCCCACGGATTGGTTGCCCCACGTTGCATCTCTATAGCAGTGTGTTAAATCCTACGCAGCATTACCTCGCAATTGTATGCTCTCCAGTCGCAAGGCTAAGAATTTGTCGTAGTACTAGAGAGGTTCGGGTGATCGACAGACACTAACCGACCATGAACGGTTAGTTTCTTGTTGTTATTACTATCTGCAGTTCTCCACATTCTGTGCCCAACAAAGCACATTCTAGTGAGATGATACGTGAATAATATCTCGATTCCAATGCAACGATTGAAGCCTTGACGTGAGTTCCACGACGGAGTAGCAAGCTTTAAAGAGGTACTTTAAGCAAGTTTATGCAGATTACGACCCAACATAGATTATTCCAGCGAGCTTAGCCTGGCACCAACTATATACTCATTTCTTTCTCATTTCTTTTTGCGAAGCATAACAACCATTTGTCCAATGCCTTCGTTAGCAATGAGCGTCGATAAAAACACTGGTAATATGTGAAGTTTGGGCTCTACATAAGCCTACTCGAAGGACTTCACGCATTGGAACAATTTTCGAATTGACAGCTTGGTCAAAATTGTTCTCACCCCAAACCAGACCCCACGTAAGTCCACGCGCTAGAATTGAATAACTTGGAGAAGTATATCATGAGGCTGGAGGGTGTAAGATCGTGTTTGGCTTTGAGGGTGTTTAAATGAAGAGTTGGTCGAAGTTTGGTACAATAGGGGTTCTCACTTTTGGCAGCAGCAACTTCGGTGAGGCTGATTTACGAAGCCTCTCGAGCTGTACTTGGTGGAAATTGTACCGATCATCTTGCTGTCGACTCCCTCTATCCTGCCGCGAAATCGAAGCAGTTTGCGACCCTTTGGCAGCTAGTTGGACTCCCAGCGAGAATAGCAGATCAGGTATACACAAGAAGAGGGGCCAGCGCGAGCTAGAATGCGGGCTGCGATGGCAAGCAATGGTAAGCAATGGTAGCGATGGATCTCAGTCGAGTATTGAACTACCGTCCAACCCGTTACATGATGTGTTTCAAATATCGCAGGTGTCAAACGTGACTACCTTTACACCTAATTTGTTTGTCAGCGCTGCTGAAGAGGAAGAAAGCACAACTCCTCGTCGTATCCTCACAGCCAGAAATGCCCGCACCCCAACGAGCAAACAGAGTAAAACTAAACGGACGCGGCGTACGATATGGCATAACGATGGGCCAGACGACTCGGTCAGCTCGCTAAGCACTCTATTGGACTGGCTTA
The DNA here is from genome assembly GCA_008080845.1 of Phytophthora kernoviae. Classification (NCBI taxonomy): domain Eukaryota; phylum Oomycota; class Peronosporomycetes; order Peronosporales; family Peronosporaceae; genus Phytophthora; species Phytophthora kernoviae. The sequence continues at coordinate 65,895 of VKKV01000242.1, forward strand.
CTACGGAGGGCAATTATGCGAGATGGCGTGGCGGTGATAAGCAGTCGGGCGTAACAAAAATGTCCTTGCGACGCAGATTTCAGCGTTGATCCTGGTCAAGGGTGTGACAACAGTGAGGAAGCCGAAAGTTATCATCATCAAGATCGGCCAACTCGAGCAGAGCTTTCGTGAAGCGGCTGACTTCTTGAACAACACGGGAGCCGGTATTGCGGACAAAACGACCCTGCAGGAGGCGATCTTACGTCGGTGTCCCCACTACGATGCGCTCAAGGAGGTCATGGGAGATAGACCGTCTACACGCCCACTGATGATAAACGAGGATGCGCGTTCCTGTCTGATGGTGTCGAGGATAATGTGCTGAAGCCCAGCTTACAACTCCTGCATGAAAGAAAACCTGAGCCATTCGCATCACCCTCCAAAAAGAGCCGAACGAGCAACTCGGTAGCGAGAACTCGCTCTTCTATTCGTTCTTGAAGCCCCAGTGTGTCCAGCACGATGTCGGAGTGGTCGGATCTCAACGCGACCCTGGCCAGGACAAAGGCCTTAGAACAAGAAAACAATAAACGCTTCCACGACGATAAGTTGACCTTAAAGCGAGAGAAGTTTCAGCGATCAATCCACCTGGAGGAGCGTCGTGTGGCATGCACAGAGGACGAGACGAAATCTCGTGTTCTTCTTCTTCAGGCACAGACAGCAAAGGAGCAATTTCAAGCACAGAGAGAAGAAATCCTGACGAAGGCCGAGCTTGTTCGAAGTAGAAAGCGTTTACGTGATGAGGGTATTTCTGAAGCTGAGATCGATGGGTTCCTACCTACCCAACCAAACTAAAATCGGCCATCGTTCTCAATCAAGTAGCTAAAGAGTTGATCCCTACGACTCTCATCTATCTCAATGTTCCCTACAATATCGATTCCTTCTCCTTCATCAAACGCTTCAGCTTGCTCGACCCTGTTAGTTTCCTCGCATCCCTCTTGCAGCTCTGTTGGGATTGGATCCCCAATGAGCAAGTTGTGTACGACCGCAGCGCTCATGAACAGACGTATGATCCGCTTTAGGTCCGCGCTACTCTTAATGATGCCTCAGACACCACGAAACTACTGGAAACACGCTTTTAAAAGTCCAATGCAGTGCTCTGCACAAATGCGAATCTTGGCGAATCTGCGGCTGAAAAATTCCTTCTCCATGGCTATTTCAGCACCTGGAAGCTTTTTGCAGACCGGTACTATGTATCGTGATGCGCGAAAGGTTGAATCACCTAGGAGATATTGTCCACCAGAAAAGAATTCCAGCACCTTGCAGCAGACCGCGTTTGGTCGAATTCTGCAGTTATCCTGGCCAACCTACTAACATGTGAGTCACTCGAGCTTGACTGTCACAGAAAATGAGCGCATTGATGGCATAACCTCCCTTGCGCGTGTAGTAGTCTTCTCCGTTGCATGTCGGCTTAAAAACTAGTGGCAATAGTGTTCCATCCACAAGTCCAACGCAATTGGGAAAACTAAAACCAGCGCTAATCCGCTCTGAAAGCACCTTGCGCTCTTCCAAAGAAGGCCAGCACACCACGTTCCGTAGAGCGACAACAGTGCAGTCGTACTGCGACGGATGTACTCATAGCTCGCGCCGCTTCCGATCCCAAAGAGCAGACTTAAATTCTCCGTTGACGCGTCCGAACCATGTGTGCCGATGTACTTTAGAAACACGAGAAGCTGCTCACCAGGAGCTGCCATCCTCTTACAGCCTGGACTGAATTCGAATACCGAGTCATGCTCCACGAGTGATACGAGCTTCTGGAACGAACCGTTCCATTCGGAAGGAACGCAAAAACTCTCTCGGTACATTCGAACAGAAACCACGCAAAGGTAGGTCGTCGCGCTCTCTGTCGACGTGGCGATGAATAGCGTGTCGTGATTAGCTGAAAGAACCGTGATAGGATGCCACAGTCGATCTCGTCCTCGTCACCGTCGTGTAGGTCGAAATGAGGCGGGTATAGTGCACAGAGAGGCGTCGATGAAGCAAGGAACTGTAATGTGCTATGAGTTTCGCTCGCTGTGATTGCCGTGGTATGGTGCTATCTGCTTGGCAGCGTTGTTTTGATTCTGTCTGGCGATGCTGCTGCTGCCGAAGTTCGATGTTGCTGTCAGTTTTAAATCAATTTGCTTGGCTAAACTCTTGGCACGTCTGGTCTTGCTGCCATTCCACATCAAAATAAAAAGTAAAAAGTAAATTGAAGCGTAGGTGGCTGGCACCAGACTTCTCCATGTCGATTCACACGGAATACATAAGAGGTCCCACGTGAGACCCTCAAGAGTGGACGCTAGCCCTCCTCGAGAATATGCAAAGAGCAGCGGCACGTGGGCAGTCAAAGAACAAATGACGTTCAGTCTCCACCGAGTCGCATGGAGTGTAGCTGCAGTTCAAGGCCGTTGTTGAAGATTGTTGAAGAAACCTGATGTTTCCAACACAGACGAAACTGGAGGTCGGCGTACACCGGAAGCACGACACGCCGTAGATCCTTGAGTGTTGTGAGTGGGTGGCCGCGTAGCACCAAGTCTGGGCGAAAGATCATGTGGCGCGCCTCATGTTTGAGTAGGCAAATTGAACCCAACCCACTGCGTAATCAGACAATCGATTAACCGGCTTTTGAACCCTAATTTCGACCATACTAAAAACAACAACTAAAAACGTGTTTTCCACGTGCTATTTTGCTTTGCAATGGTGAAACGAAGACAGATTAGAAACCAGGCGGGTAACAGATCTTGCCTTGGATCGCACAGATAAAAACGGGGCGATTTCAAAGCCTTGGACTGAACAGCTAAAAGTTAGCAAGCAGTTCAAGGTACTGTAAACTCACAAACGGTATTAACAATGTCCTCCATGAGAATTTCATTGTTGGGAGGAGGACAAGTGGTTAATCCGTCAGATTTACTTCACGACTCCGGGTATATGAATACTGAATGCAGTGAGAGAGCCAATTTCTCGACTGTGAGAATTATAAAACTTGGTAAAATGAAGAAAGAACCATCACAATCTCCCATCGCAACCTGTTTCTTGGATGAACATGTGTTCAATACAGGAAAATATACTGAATGAATCCTTTAGGTGTTTCGTGAAAAAGTGATCGACCGTCTCTGTTCATTCTTTCAGTTCTCGATTCTCTCCCCAGGGCCCCAGAGCGTAAAAACACTTCCTTCGCACTCCCAATCATGCGTCTGTACAGCGCTCTAGTAGTTGCAATGGTCACTCTTCTAGACCAGTGAAACTTTCGCGACGGTCACCGAGTCCGACCATTCGAAAGTGTTGACTTTGGCCTCGCACGACATTCCGTTCTCAGGGCCAATCACTCGTCGCTGACAGCAACGACAGCAACGAGAAAGATATCTCCGGACCACCAAATTGACCGATAACGACGACAAAGAGAGAGCAGGAGGTCTGTCGAATTTCTTCAACAAGCTTGGCAAAAGAGTTCAAAGGAGATTTTGGCTCGAGACTAAAAAGTCCGACGATTTCATCCTTAAGAAGTTTGGATTGACAGGGTTGACCGGAAAGGAACTCACGGGGCACAAAAACTACAAGGCCTACATGAAGCTCTCGTACAAGGCTGAAGGATACAAACTGAATGGCTGGCTGAGAGAAGACCTCCCCACGTTTGGCGCTTGGAACATTTTGAGGTTGGAAGATAAGGTCACGCTGGGTGTCTCGCTAGAGACGATCATGAAAACAAAAGAGTACGGTACCTATAAACGCTATGTGGGCGAGTTCGACGATAATGTGCTAAGTACCCTGAAGGCTGGCTATACACCCAATAACCAAATCCCTAGACTAGCTTCCAAGACGGAGATGACGGCGAAAGCGCAGATTTGGGCCGAGAATGGGATGAAGGACGATTACGTCCTGTACGCGTTGGGGTTATCAAAACTGAAAGGAGATGCGCTTAAGAAGGCGGATGACTACAAGTATGTTGAGATATTCCAGAAACGGAAGAAGAGATCAACGAAAAAGTTCCAACATCTGCAAGAACGTGACGTGTCTCCAGTTTTGGCTTCGACAAAGTCCATAGAGCTGTATGTGGTGCAGGAGCAGGATTGTTGGTACTCCAGAGTAAGCAACTAGTGAATATGAACCTTTCGATATCATTGATGTCAACAGTCAAGCGTTATGACCTTCAATGTTGTCTGAAAGCCTGGTGAATACTGTTGAAATATGTAGGACCGGGTGCGGTTGCCGGAACTGTTGCTTTGTTCATGCAAAGGATTTCACATCTTTTGGGCCATGGCTGTGTAGCAAAGCATAGCTCGTACAGTATATCAACCCCTTAGCCATGTGTGTTTACTCTGTTCTACTGGGGTTGATGGTCGCCATTCTCGCTACCAGCGATAACCTCGTGGCAGCTACGACATCGACCCAAAACAAGACCATCTCGCCTAGCGTTCATCACTCCGACCACTTTGTCATCACTAGCAACAATGGTGACAAAAATGAAGATATTTGCGAGGTTTGCGCGCCATACTAGCCGACGACGACGATGATGATTTTACCGAGGTGGATGACTCCACAATGGATTCGATTGGCATCGAAGAAAGAGGAATCGGACTGCCATCGTTCGTGCCCAAGCTCGGTAAGGAAATGAAAGTGAGAGTTTGGCTCGAAACAGGATTTTCAGACGACTACGTCAAGAAGGTGCTGGAGTTGCAAGGGTTGACTGGAAATGCACTTACGAACCACAAGAAGTACAAGTATTTCCAGAAATGTCCGTACAAGAAATAAGGGTTTCTGCTGAATAAAGGATATGTTAATCACCTCTCCACATACGACGCCCGGATGAAGTTGGTGTTGGATACAGTTGGTGTTGGATGAAGTTGGGGTTGGATAAAACCACAGTCGCCCAACTCAAGTTGACGAAGGAGTTCAAGATCTATGAGCGATATATCAAGGAGTTTGAGGACTTTATAATCTCGAAACCGAATGCTGGTTTTAAACCCAAATACAACCAAATCAGCAAGGATGTCAGTGCAGCGGAGATGACGGCGAAAGAGGAGCTTTGGGCCTCGACGTGAAGGACTGAAGAATATATCAAGTACGCGCTGGGTCTGGATAAGTTGTCAGAAAACACAATAATGGCGCATCCGGACTACAAGCACTATTTGAACTTTCTCAAGGAAAAGGCGAGTTAGCTGGAACGTTAGCTACGGCATTTAGAAGTGAGAAGTCACGACCGTGCTGAAGCCATGGTCAGTTTACTGTACCCCCCTCCCCGTCCAAACAAAGAATGTGAGTGTCTTTGGGGCGTAGCTTATTAGCCATGCCTTCTACTTCAGTGTAGTAACTTCAAAAGAAAGCTCTGAACGGAGTTGCCAAGCATCTTAACCATCCGAAAGTCCATGTTTTCCACATAGATGATTCTCTTTCATCGTATGTTTCTCAATTAGCTGTCTGGAAAGCTACAACAGGTTTAGCAAAACAATAGCAAACCAGCATACAAGACGGTCCATTGACAACGTCAAGAACTGGAGAAATTGTCGACAGATGAGATCATCTCTTGCCAGAAACTAACAAAACTAGTCACTACGTAAAGATGTCGTTAGAACGGCCCTTAAAGTCCTATACTACGACGTGCTACATCTGTCGGGCGATCGTTCTGGATGAAGATTCTGAAGTTGTTCCCGACACTACTTAGGAACACGAGATGCGAGTTGCGAGACAAAAAGTAAAGCAAGGGTTCGTGATACTACATATCGTCGCAAGTCTTATGGTGGACCTCAGTCATTATCACCAACGACATTGGAATTTACCTGCTTGTGAATTCCATTATTTCTGTTTACAACAACGGTTTGTCCTTACTACCGGTCACTACATCATGTTACGTGGCCGAATGAAGCATTCACGGGTCTGGGATATTATATTAGACACACGAATGTATCTCGGAAAGTCTAGCGCTGAACATGTTTTGTGGGGTGTATTTCATAAGGCTGCAGACGCCATTCGTAGTGCCTCAAGATAGCGCCACAACCAACCGATCTTAGTGGCAAAATGGGCAAAACGAGGCCGTGTTATATTAGGTCTTGTCGGCTAGGTGGACAACTACAATAGTCGTCATTTATGTTCTTCACGAACTTCAGTATTATTGCGGGTTGCAGTTTATTCTAACGTTGGGTGTTTCGTTATGCATTTGTTCCTAATTCGCATCGATACGAAACTTTGCTGTCGATTCCAAAGGAATATTGTTGGAGGACTAAACACAGCAAGATGTCATATCCTTTGTGAGTCTCGTGCGATGAAATGACCAATATTTTCAACTATGCAACGAATGTCCCAAACACTGAAACTCGTTTCATTGTTTTTGGCATACAACAGTGGAGAATAAAGTGGTGTGGGGTAATTCGGCTTACAGCGACAGTGCTGAACTTGTTTACATGCTCATTTGTGAAGGTTGCAGCGAGTGGCCCACTACAGTAAGCCAAGAATCTCGCGCAGGTTTATACCGAGTGTTCCCGACGTTGCATCCCGTAGATGATGATGATGATGAGGTATATTGGATTATTGAGTTTGACGTCGAATCCTAACCTTACTGCCGCGGTTTGATCCTCGGTCGCTACATTGACAAATAAAGCCTGCCTCCCAGCCCTCTAGCTGGCTACATGTCCTCAGTGTCAGTACGTGAGTCGGTCAATTCCTTGACATCTCGCAGCACCAGCTCTGCCAGTCCTGTGGGGTGTTCTTGGAAATACTCCGGGCCTATTGTGAAAGGCTGTCCCTTGTTGACTGCAGCCATTGCTAGCCAGGGGGTCGATTTGCTGTTGTGGTCAGGTGTGTCCGCGAGGCAACCCTGACTTTATCTGCTGGTCATCTACACTTTAGAAGCCAAAGTCTCAATCTCGGAGTTTTGGGAGCTGTTCTGGTTCGCAACCACTGTATCAGCAGCTCGCTGTTCCCAGCCACATGCAGCCCTCTCAGATCTTGTTAAAAGTAATGTTCCTACTGGAGGGGTGCTCTAATGGACATATTGCCGGTGTATTTGTCTCTGAGAAAGGGTCTTAAACATGCAGAAGGCAATAGTCTTTGCGATTGACACCGAAACTCCGGCCAGTACGTCAAAGCTTTTGTTTGTCTTCAGTTTTTATGTGCACAACATGCTGTTTACTAACAGTGGGCGCTGCGTGAACGGGAGCAATCCCTGATGTCGCATCAACTGGGACATCATCCGGAGCGTCATCCCACCAACTTACTGTTGTGTATGACTACTACATCGTGCCTTCAGTTCACATTTGTCGATGTCCGGAACGCTTGCTGTTACCTATTTCTCTTTATCCTTGTCCAGCAATGCGTCTATACCAATCGATACTAGTGGTCGCACTCTTTACCAACATCGTTGCTCTTTCGACTGCCACGAAGTTCGACCAGACAAGGGTTCACTGGTGACCTCACCCGACGATTCTCTCTCACAATATTCACTCCTTGCTGGTCGCAACAGGAGAAGGTTTCTTCGAGTCAATATGGCAGTCGACAGCGTTGCAGTCGATGACGGTGACGGCGATACCTATGACGAAGTCGACACCGAGGAGCGTGCACTTCCCAGTATGTCGAAGTTTAAAAATGGCGTCTCCACAGTCAAGACGAAGATTACCAACAAGGTTCCAGCTTCAAAAATCAAGAGCTGGTTCGATAAAGACAAGTCCAGCGACTATGTCAAGAAGACGTTGGGACTGGATAAACTGTCCGCTGCCAAGGTCAAACTCAACCCCAAGTACACATTCTACGATTCATTCATGAGTATGAAAGCGCTTCGTAGGGCAGAATCTAAACGCTCCGTCGATGACGTCAAGAAGGCGCTGACAATGGAGAAGCTGTCAGCAGATGCGCTGAAGGCCAGTCCGAATTTCAAATACCACGTTGAATCCATGGCGAAAGCAACTAGTGAATGGGCAAAGACTGGGAAATCCATCGATGACGCCAAGAAAGCCTTGGGGATGGAGAAGCTATCGGCAGATACGCTCAAGCTCAGTGAAAATTACGAGTACTACGATACATTCATGGATTCGAGCGTTCTTCAGTGGGTGGGCGGCGGAAAGTCGATCGATGACGTCAAAAAGTTGCTGGGACTTGATAATTTTTCAGCAGCGGCATTCAAGCTCAATGCCAACTGCAAGTACTACGACAAGTGCATGACGATGAAGGCTGGTTAAGTTCCAACAAGTCCTTGGGCGACGTGAAGAAGATGCTGGGATTTGATAAGTTGTCAGCGGATGCAATCAAGATGAGTCCGAATATGAAGTACTACGATCAATACTTGATGGCTCGAGTCGATAAAATGGCAGTACGAGGAGGTGTTGCAAGGGATTAATTTAATAAGCTGCTTGCTATGTCAGTGAATTTTAGAACCGTTAGCAACATCTTTATCAAGTTGGGCGAGAGTTGGGAGGCCGGGCCAAGGATCTTCCTTGTGTTTTGTTTGACTTTGATAAAGATTAGAGAAGGAGTCGTCTTTCTGGGATGTTCCTCGACTGCAAATGTGATACTTTCGGTACAGGGTCAGAAAGCTAGTGTGAAGTGCATGTAGATCATTTGACCAAACTCCATTGTGAGGTTGTCCGGAGACAACGGCGGTGTAAACTTGCTAGTAAACCATCGCTTGGTGGCTATCGCCTCCACCACACGAACATCGAAGGACCCAGAGGTTATTGCAATAATCACAGTTTGATTGTGCTCAATCAGACGTCTTACCAAGTATACGGTTGAGGGGTTGAGGGGTTGTGAGAAAATTGATTGTTCAAAAGACCAACTGCCGTGAAGAATTTCAGTCTCTTCTCCGTAAAAACAGTCGGATAAATTGTTGGTTTTCACCCACACACAAATTGATTTCATTGGAAAATGATCAACCCAGCCGATACAACTTGCTCCTATGGACAACAACAGCGTTGGCTAAGTCGTCTTTATAAGGAGCTCACCCAGGTATTCAGACGAGTGGAAGCCGTCATTGAAAGTAGCACTTTCAACGTCCCCCAGTATGGTTCCTTCCAAATGTTAGAGTCAAGATCGCAATGAATGTCACAATCTTTCAACTCACTAGTGAGCTGAAAGATGGGGTTGATAGGTAGAGGAAGTCTTCACTTTATGTGTCGAGGTGCCCGAGATTGCCTCTCGAGGTCACCTGTGTGGTTGCCCACGTCTGCTTGGCCAGAGCAGTTGTCGACTTTATTCCTTAGATTCCGGAATGAGCTCACTCGCTCATCCCCTGTTGCTAGCCTGTTACATGCATTCACAGCTACATGGGTTCACTACAGCTAGTTGCCTTGTTAATTCCTTTGCCCATGCTGTCGTCGCTCATTAACGTCCTTTCGACTCACCACCGCCAGTGTTTTCGAAGCCCTGTCGCTCGATCAATTTATTGTTGCTCTCTGCCTTTACAGTAGCTTGCAGCAACAATCACCACTTGCACTCAATCACCTCGCGAGATTCCACAAGAATCTCGTGACAATGAGGGTGGTGCTGTTTCCTGACATCCAGCGCCCAGCTCTAAAATGTCTCATCCAACGAACACCCCCAGCATAGCAAAATCACCCCATTTGTCGTGATCTTGAGGACACAATGAACAATGACGTGGTTAAGTTTGTTCAGTTCAGCAAAGAACACCGACAATTCCCCTCGTATTTGACGATTTGCAATTGCAAATCGCATTACGCTGCTACCTGTTCGTTCAAGATTTTGCTTCTTACTACAACAAATCTCAAATGTACAACAATGCCCTATCGCGAGTGCATGGCGGTTGTAACCACACAACATCTCCTCTAGACTGCTCCCACTCGGCAGCAGATATGTGGGAGGCAATAGGGAGAGATTGAAAAGGCTCTTTGTGGGTAACCTCACGTGGACGACTCAGGTTTTCCCACGTAAACTGAAAGTTTCACCGCGTTGGATAAGACACCGCGAAGAAACCCTTTGTCTGTGGAACACCCTCCGATGTATAACCCTCCATCACCTGTGGACGAAACGAAATCACCTTTGTATTGAGAACGACGAACCAGCTCCCTTCAGCACAGCTACCGCAACAGTGTACGACACTTTCAGCGCCCACTTCAAACAGCTCCTTCGGCATAAAAACAGCACTATCAGCCTTGGATACAGTGCCATCTTACAGCACCTTCGACACATCGACCGATTGGGAAGTTATCTCAGGCAAAATGCCGACAACTTTCGCATTCATCACGTTCAACTACGCCTCACATATCGCGCTGGAGCAATCTTCCGCACAGTAGTCGCCGAAAATATTCGGATAGGCGTAGCTCAGCTGTAACCACAAACCGAGAAGGTCAAATAATTGATAATCGAATTATCTCCCACCCCGATCTTGTCGTAATCAGACAATCGAATAACTGGCTATTTGAACAGTAATTCCGATCATACTAACAGCAAAACAAATAGGTGTTTGCAAAATAACAAATGCTATTTTGCTTTGTAATGATCGAATTCCCTATCAATGCAGATTCTGGGTCCCAGGCGGGCAACAGATCTTTTGCCTCGGATCACACAGGACGGATAAGAACGGGGTCGCTTTTCGAAGCCTTGGACTGGACATCTAAAAGTTAGCAAGCTGTTCAAGGTACTGTAAATTCACAAATGGTATTAACAGTGTCCTCCATGAGAATTTCATTGTTGGGGTGTGGGGGAGGATAAGTGGTTAATCTGTTGGATTTACTTCATGACTCGGGTATATGAATACTGAATGCAGTGAGAGAGCCAATTTCTCGACTGTCAGAAGTATAATACTTGGTAAGCTTAATGAATAAACATCACAATCTCCCATCGCAACCTGTTTCTTGGATGAACATGTGTTCAATGCAGGGAAACACATGCTGGATGGATCCATTTGAATTTCGTGAAAAAGTGATCGACCGTCTCTGTTCATTCTTTCAGTTCTCGATTCTCTCCTCAGGGCCCCAGAGCGTAAGAATACTCCCTTTGCACTCCCAATCATGCGTCTGTACAGCGCTCTAGTAGTGGCAATGGTCACTCTTCTCGCAGACAGTGAAACTTTCGCGACGGTCACCGAGTCCGACCATTCGAAAGTGTTGACTTTGGCCTCGCACGACATTCCGTTCTCAGGCCAATCACTCGTCGCTGACAGCAACGACAGCAACGAGAAAAGATATCTCCGGACCACCAAATTGACCGATAACGACGACAAAGAGAGAGCAGGAGGTCTGTCGAATTTCTTCAACAAGCTTGGCAAAAGAGTTCAAAGGAGATTTTGGCTCGAGACTAAAAAGTCCGACGATTTCATCCTTAAGAAGTTTGGATTGACAGGGTTGACCGGAAAGGAACTCACGGGGCACAAAACTACAAGGCCTACATGAAGCTCTCGTACAAGGCTGAAGGATACAAACTGAATGGCTGGCTGAGAGAAGACCTCCCCACGTTTGGCGCTTGGAACATTTTGAGGTTGGAAGATAAGGTCACGCTGGGTGTCTCGCTAGAGACGATCATGAAAACAAAAGAGTACGGTACCTATAAACGCTATGTGGGCGAGTTCGACGATAATGTGCTAAGTACCCTGAAGGCTGGCTATACACCCAATAACCAAATCCCTAGACTAGCTTCCAAGACGGAGATGACGGCGAAAGCGCAGATTTGGGCCGAGAATGGGATGAAGGACGATTACGTCCTGTACGCGTTGGGGTTATCAAAACTGAAAGGAGATGCGCTTAAGAAGGCGGATGACTACAAGTATGTTGAGATATTCCAGAAACGGAAGAAAGAGATCAACGAAAAGTTCCAACATCTGCAAGAACGTGACGTGTCTCCAGTTTTGGCTTCGACAAAGTCCATAGAGCTGTATGTGGTGCAGGAGCAGGATTGTTGGTACTCCAGAGTAAGCAACTAGTGAATATGAACCTTTCGATATCATTGATGTCAACAGTCAAGCGTTATGACCTTCAATGTTGTCTGAAAGCCTGGTGAATACTGTTGAAATATGTAGGACCGGGTGCGGTTGCCGGAACTGTTGCTTTGTTCATGCAAAGGATTTCACATCTTTTGGGCCATGGCTGTGTAGCAAAGCATAGCTCGTACAGTATATCAACCCCTTAGCCATGTGTGTTTACTCTGTTCTACTGGGGTTGATGGTCGCCATTCTCGCTACCAGCGATAACCTCGTGGCAGCTACGACATCGACCCAAAACAAGACCATCTCGCCTAGCGTTCATCACTCCGACCACTTTGTCATCACTAGCAACAATGGTGACAAAGAATGAAGATATTTGCGAGGTTTGCGTGCCATTCTAGCCGACGACCCTTTCGGATCGTTCAAAGATGTTCGTCCTTGGTGGCAAGATGATTGGTCGCCACACTTCGTGGCAGTCGCCGGCAATTTGGACGATGAAGAAATTATTGTGGCAAATATTTATACGCCTATAGCTCGTAGCCAACGGGAACAGCTCTTTCAGGGCTTAAGCAAGATAGAACGCCCGGACCATGGGAGAGTGCTGATATGGGGGGACTTCAACTGTACGCTAGACTCGCGGCTGGACCGCTCTTATACGCAGGGTCTATCTGTTCACGACTCACCAGAGCTGAGAAGACTCATAAGAACATGGGACGCCCGTGATTGCCTCGCCACTGGTATGCCAGCACCGGAAGACCATAAACGCGTTGCTCTTTTCACAAAATGCATCGCACATATCGATACAAGGTTCATGAGGCGCACGCCACGAGCCGTTTAGACAGGTGGTACAGTACAGAGCCTGTTTATCCGTGGCTCGCTGGTGTCGAAGTTGTTCCACCGGCAGCACGGGCAGATCATGACGGAGTACTGCTTCATCTGCGCTCGCCATCAAATCCATTCCGCGTTAACAAACCTAAGCGAACGTATCCGACATCAGAGTACGCTAAAAGCACCGCTGATGCCTGCACACATGGCATCCTTGACGCTCTTCACGATCGCTTGCGTGACGACCCACCATCGGCAGCTGACGCAGTGACGTTGTGGGAAGAAGCAAAGCAGCGGATAGCACAGGGATTGAGACGCTGTACTCGACAAGTTCGCCGTCGCCTGCCTCGTACCTACAGGCAGAAACTGGCTCGCCTACTTCGTCAGCAGCGAGCAGCTTTGGCTGAGGACACCCCTGAAGCAGATAATATCGAAGACCTGACTGCTCGTATGGACATATTAAGGCTTCAGGATACAACACCAGGATCCCGGCTTGACAAGATTCGAAGGTCGTTTGCAGAACTCCAGATCGAACGCGGCAACCAAACGATGAAACGCAGGATTCGTGGCCATACATGGCACGAAGGCAGAACTACGCATGCGCTCTTTAGATCGACATCTCCAAAGTTTACGGATAATTCGGTTCCGACTTTGATCCCAGCCGAAGAATGCCCTCAGCGTGCCATTCACGACAAGGCCAACATATTTGCTGATGCTTGGACGCCCACATTCAATCAGACAGGGGCGTCGGACGCCGACATCAACGCGGCGCTCAAGTGGACAGCGGACCATAGCTTTACGGATGATCTCCAACGCGCAGTTGTAGCGGAAATCACTGAAGACGAGGTAGCTGGTGCAATTGACGCCTGTGCAGCAGGCAAAGCATGCGGACCAGACACTTTGGGCAACGACTGGTATCGCGATTTCAAGGCACTTCAGATTCCGATACTGACCTACTTGCTGAATCTGTGGTATACAGCAAGAATTTTTCCTCCGTCGTTCCTTGAAGCCGATATTTTCTGCTTGAAGAAGAGTGGGGACATGTCCAACCCGCTAAATTACCGGCCACTTGCTCTCCTCAACTCGGACTACAAGATCTTCACGAGGATTCTGGCGACTCGCGTAAGCAAAACGTTACCTGCACGGATCCATAGTCATCAAAAGGCTTCGTGCCAGGCAGGCAAATTCACGACACGATCGACCTCTTTGTGGCTGCTCAAATGATGGCAAACATGGATAAATCGCAACGAGAAGCAATCGCAATACTCTTGGACTTCCAGAAGGCGCATGATTCTCTGGGGAGAGATTATCTCATCCGTACCCTGGGAGCACATGGTTATCCTGCAAAGTTTATCTGTGCGGTAGCTCGTCTGCATGAACGAACACGGGTTCGGTTTTTGGTGAATGGATCTCGGTCACGATGGGTATCGGTCACTACAGGAATTAGGCAGGGATGCCCACTAGCCCCACTTCTTTTCATCTTAGCCCTCGATCCCTACTATCGGACACTCGAGACAGCTTCGTCGATACGAGGTGTTCGCCTGTGGACACCTGACCGCGAGATCGAGTTACGCGTTGGTGGATACGCTGATGACACGGCGGCTTATCTCGCATCGCACGAAGATATTCCTCCCCTATTGGCACTAACTGCCGCATTCAGTAAAGCAAGTGGGCTACGAGTCAATGAGCATAAGACGGCTGTGATCGCGCTTTACTCAAAAGGACCCCTCCACTCGCCGAGCTACCTGGTCGGCTCGTATTTCAAGACGTGACCACGTTTAGCCGCTACCTTGGATCTCAAGTTGGCAGTCAAGATGCAACTGAGCTCACGTGGCACAAAACTGTTGCGCAACTAGCTGTGCGGTCATCGTCCCGAAGCTTACATTCGTGGCTCGACACGCCTGGCCAACCGCGCAATGGGTCGCAACGCTGCAGCGTTACGTTCACAATTTTGTATGGTTTGGCACATTTGCACGTGACGTACCATCTCGCAAGGCATGGATTTCTGGGGACATCGCGGCGCTCGCTAGAAAAGAAGGTGGGCTCGCTATCCTGCAAGTTCGAGTGGAGCTATTAGCACTGGCTGCAACGGAAGTATTACGATGGGCTCTTACCAGTGACGTGACCATGCTGATAGTGGGAGACATACTCAGTGGCGCAGTAGGACAAACTGGGCGCGAATGTTACATCACGGCAAGCTACGCGCTCGATGATCCGGCTGGCGGGCCTTTTCCATCAACGATGTGGGCAGCGGGTAGAGATGTTGGCGGCGGTGGGGATGGACGAACAGACCGCACCGCCCACACCACTGACGGAGATACCATTTCGGGAGTTGGCCGAAGCGCTACCAACTTCGTCTGAATAGATCAACGGAATCTGCTTAGTAGATGTGCGGATGCTCCGTGGATCATCAACAGCTACGCTGAGGCAGTGGCACCGGGAGCAACATGGAGTCTTCTGCGCTGAATGGCTCCCGTGGGTGGAAATTCAGCACATCTTACTTTTTGACAAGTTTGGAGACAGTGTAGTCCCGTCGATCTATAAATCCAGCTTAGCCGATGGACGTACTCGGATTGGAGACGTGGTTCGGTGGATGCATATCGCGGACACGCATATGGCATTCAAGCGTTGAAGGATGGAGTAGCAGTGATGAAGCCTTCGAACTTTTGCAAGTCGCATCTCACCGAGCTCATCGGGTTGATCCTCATCAATTACCCTGGTCTGGTTTTCGAATCCGCGCGAACGGACGAGGTGCGATTGGTGCCTCCCAACACGGACCACCCTTATGTTCTGGAGATTCAGCACTCAACGCCGCAACAGGCCACGCTGACTATCGTCGGTGAATTTGAGCAGCGCCATTTTCCGCTCCAATCAAAATCCAGCTTCTAGGGGCTGTTCAACAATCGATAGAGTCTACCTCGGTAGTCATAGACTTCCACCCCCACCCGAAGATGGATCGCCTTGTGTGCTTGTGGGCTGGTTCAAGGCGGTGGGAGTGCAGCCGGAAGAAGGTCAAGTCGAGGGTTGCTCTCAAACGGAACGCTGCAGGTACGGCAATGCTGACACAGCGAGAGGCTGCTTGGCGGGCGGAAAACAGGATCATCCACGCCGCTCTTGCCTCGGTGTTGTGGAAGCAGCTTCGGAGGTGGATTGGTTTGGATGCTTGGGGAGAGCGACTACTTTATCGGCTGAAAACTCGTGGAATCAACTGCTTCGATCGGACGCAGCAGAGGACGGGGTGCCCACACGCGACTTGTGTGGGGAGGACCGATGTAACCCTCTCACACATATTTTGGGACTGCCCTGCCGCAGCAGCTATTTGGTCCACATTCATTGATCGGTGGTCGCAGCTCGGTCACCCTGCGAATCTGCAACGGCCCAACACTTGCTTTACGTTTCACCTGACGGCGGTCCCGCCGGCTATCCTGGGGCGACAGGAGGACGAACTCTTTTGGACACCGACGCCAGAACAGGATGCAATTACCTTACAACTGCACCCAGCCGCTGCAGCATGCTGGAGACTGGGGGTGTTGATGGTGCTACGGGTTGTGTGGAAATGGAGGACGGCGCACTTCCACGACAATCAGGTGGTTATGGAGAGCAAGTATCTAGCACTACTCAGGTCTCGCCTACGGGAGGGATACCGTACCATCCAGGCAGCATATCATGACACTGGGAGAGCGCGCCCTGACATCGCGGCGATTCATGTAGTGGTAGGGGCCCTGAATGGGCTGTGGGACCCGCACCACATGGAACTGGCCGGATCGACTTGTCGATATATTCTCTTTTTGATGGCGGGTCCCGTGGCAACCCTGGTCCAGGAGGAAGTGGTGCAGTCATCATGCGGATTTCTCAAGAATCAACTGCAGGCCAAGTCATCTGGCTTGCCAGTATGTCTTATATTAGCGGGAAGACTGCCAACAATCAAGCAGAGTACCGAGGACTATTGACAGAGCTCAGATATGCTTATCGAGAAAGGATCCGCCCACTTCACGTAGTCGGCGACAGCCAATTGATCATTCAGCAGCAGAGACGGCGTATCTCACCCAAGGCGAATCATCTATGTAGACTTTATCAGAGCTGCCGGGTACTAGCGGACAAGTGCGGAGTCCGTTCCTGGACGCACCACTACCGGTCATTTAACAAAACGGCGGATGCGTTGGCCAATTTGGCCATGAACACCACTCACAGTCGACAAGTGGTACTAGATACTTTGAACGGTTCGGAAGACATCCGACAGATAGTGGTAGACCACGCTGATGAAGACCTCCGACATTGGCTCGACGGGCAGTCGCAAGACGAGCAGTAACACAGCGGTCTGGTGCACCGCAACAACGGACCACCTCTGGAGCATCGCTCAAGAGGCAGCCAGCCGACGACGAAAATGGGCGTAGGCAGGTAAATGGTGATTAGCAGTCGTTAGACTAGTAAGGCTAAGTGACTGCAATATACCAACAAAAAAGAGTTTGACGTCGAATCCTAACCTTACTGCCGCGGTTTGATCCTCGGTCGATACATTGACAAGCAAAGCCTGCCTCCCAGCCCTCTAGCTGGCTACATGTCCTCAGTGTCAGTACGTGAGTCGGCCAATTCCTTGGCATCTCGCAGCACCAGCTCTGCCAGTCTTGTGGGGTGTTCTTGGAAATACTCCGGGCCTATTGTGAAAGGCTGTCCCTTGTTGACTGCAAATATTGCATCCCGTACCTAATAGAAGTTTATCTTGTATTACTGTAGCTCTCATACTTTAACAACCGATACACTGTTGTTTCCGGGTCTTTATACAAATTCAATTCGTATGCTCTTTACCATGAATTGTACGATAGACAATACTACGTATTAATTGACGTTGTTGAAACTGGATATGAAAAATGTTGGCTTCTGTCGTCGATGAGCGAGTACTAAAACGCATTGTGTTTTCAATTGTACACTTGTGAAAGAATGGAATGAAGCAGTGTGAAGCAATTCAGCTTATGACGATGTTAGACTTGCTTACAGTTTTATTTCCCATTTCTTTTACCATCTGCTTGCCTATCGTGGAGGCACTCAGCAACATCAACTTTTAAAACAACTGCTATGGTTTGTTTGTCATTCAACGACAGACTCACAACAGCAGGATAATTCCTTCTGTTTACCCGTATTGATAGCTAGTCAAATACAACAATCGCTGGACGCCCTCATTCGTTTACTGCCAGTTTCCAATCCGTTACCC
This sequence comes from Phytophthora kernoviae, assembly GCA_008080845.1. Lineage (NCBI taxonomy): Eukaryota > Oomycota > Peronosporomycetes > Peronosporales > Peronosporaceae > Phytophthora > Phytophthora kernoviae. The sequence goes on from VKKV01000242.1 coordinate 83,804, forward strand.
AGCACTCAAACCCAACAAACACTGTTACGACCTCCCAGTTCAAGCATACATCTGTACCACGTTCTACTAGTGATACTATTCACTTTTCGCCAGAAGCGATGCTTTCTTGACGGCCACTGAGACCAGCCTGAACAAGGTATCAACTGAGATATTACTGTCAGACCGCGATATCACCGCTGTCCATGAAAATGTCAACGTGAGGAGGTTTTTGAAAGCCATCAAGACTGGTGAAGGCGAAAATTCTGGGGTTGACTCTTCTGATACGACATCCAAGTGAGATAGCAAGGAAGAGAGAGTATTTACCGGTCTGTGAAACTCAAAACCGCTGTCTCTAAAACCACTACGAAGATCAAAAACAAGGCCTCAGTGTTGAAGTCCTGCCTTTGTAGCCCGCCATGACAGTCTCCAGACTGCTACCGTATTCATGCTGAATACACACTGAAAGCATTGTATGCACAGACAATACGTGGTCCATATAACGTAGCATAGGAAGAAGGCAACTTGATGAGTTAAGGAGTGAAGGTATTTCAAGCTGTAGGAGTGAATGCTAAGGGTCCCGGTGTCTGTGTGGTGATGCCTAGTCCATCTTTCTGGTGAGAATGGATTGATGGACTGAGGTAATCTACGGTGTGACCACATGGACTCAGATTATCAGTTGTTCGATCTGGATAGACCAGATGGGTGCAGTCTTTGGAGCACACAACCAGGTCGCATATGGTGCCGTCTTTGAATAACGCGAGCTACCTGAAAGGTAGATCGCGGATGGAGCTATTTTTGGATACCGCGATCTACTCCAAAAGTAGATCGCCGATGGACCAATCATTGCGATACACGATCTAATCTGCAGGTCAGATCGCGGATGGATCAATCTTTCCGGTACGCGATCTGACTCAGAAAGTGTACCCACCGGGTGATGGACTACTGACTGGGAAGTGGAATCTTTGGGAGAGGGCAGGCCTTCTCACGCTCGAAAAATTGCGCTCTCGAAAAGAGCTCTTCGAGCACCTCTTCAAAAGATCCTCTTCAAAAGTCCTCTTCAAGAAGAACTCCTCTGAGCACCTCTTCAAGGAGAGTAAGGGACGAGTTGGGTAGGGAGAACATAGGTTTCTTAGTACAAAGGAAATCAAGGTTACTTCTGTATACTTTAAGTGTTCTAGGGCGGGAATTATATTGGCCCACTTAGTACATTTAGGTAAAGGTAGATCAACCCAACAGTAGCTCCTGGACAGTTGGCCAGGCTACATCGTTCCACAAGATCAAGACCCCGCTAAAGGAAGCGGTCAAGGAGCAAAATAATAAGGGGAACAACACACACACCTCAAGGCACCCCAGGACTGGAGCCATCTCTAGTCCGTCGATCAAGACCTCAAGAGATCAAGATCGACACCCAACCCGTCACCTCGTCAAGAAGTTTTCACGAGGCGACACCCCAGTCCCGCGCCTCACCAGGGCGGTCCACCTGACATCGCTGCGCGTTTTCTCGAGACACCGAGAGAGCAGAGCTAGCCCACCGACGAGTACACAAGGTGAAAAGACAATCAGCATCCCACGGACGATCGGAGTACCCCCTCCGTTAGTCGGTAGTTCGGGCGCCGTGTGTGTGGAGATCGTGAACGCGTTTTCACTGATCTTGCTACACCACATACATAAAACCTGGGGCATTTCAAACAAGACACACGCGGATCAAGACCTGTCAGGGAAGGGTCGAGCTAGATATGGGACTTTCGGAGACTCTGAGATCGGAGGCAGCTGGTGTGGCGGACACACATCTGGGCCCACAGCGTAGCCTTAGTGAAGAACCAAGAAGAAAGGTCGTAAGTGAGTACACACAGCGCAGAAGTTCTGAGCTGAGTGGTCCAAGATCAAGATATTTTTGGTACCCCAATCTGGAAAAGAACTTCACCACAGAAGATGATGACACTGTCGCTATGAATTCAAGAGGTGTTATAGGCTCGCAACGTACTTGGTGAGATGGGTCACTTGATCACGATATTTGAGGACAACCAGAGCTGGCAATGAGCGCTGGCTACAATTCCCGTGCCAAACACATTGATTTATGTCATTACTTCATCCGAGACAACATTACCACAGGTGTGATCAAGCTACAGATCATGTCCATCAAGAAGCAGCTCGCCGACTATCCTATAAAGGCACTCTCGACAAAGACGTTCGCGGCTCTGATAAAGTCAAGTGTGGTCCATAACTTCGAGTTGCGGGAGCGTGTTGAAGGTGCAGTGTTGAAATGTGAGTGAAGTTACTGCATTGCTGAACTGGCTGGTACCTGATAAGATCTAAGGCACACGAGTCGTGTCTTTGAGTACTAAGGTTGAACAAGCGTGAAGAGATGTAAAGGATCGCCGCCAGTGGTACATATAAGTAGGATAGCTTTGGGTTGCGAGACTAAGGGTCAGTCTCGAATTTACCCAGTGAATAACAAGTGAGCTTTGTGTGAGAAGTTCTGGTGTAGTTGCCTTTGTTCGTCTCGAGCGTGACGCTTTCTTAACTAGTTATGCATTTTCGTCATGCAGCGCAGCATCGGAGCATAGTCATCTTGGAGTCAACATGACGTGATTGCCGACGACAAGGACACTCGCAGCGTGATGATGTCATGGATATAGGAGTACAGTTGGTGTTGCTGCACAAGATCAACTTACCAGCTCAGATGGTGAGCTGGTCGCACTTTAGCTGCAGATGCGTTTATGTGTGCTCCACATGGTGGAGCTGTGGTGCACTTGTAAGTGAATTCATAAGGAGGCTAGATGTAGCAGGCACTCAGGGTGTCGCGAACTAGGGATCACCTTAACCCGTGAATATATTTCTTACTTCGCAATTTCCTATCAACAGGTACAGTCGTCTGGGCCTTCCCAGTCTCCCTACCTTCCATCAGATTCATGTATTGGTGTCGTGTCCGTTTTGTTGAGATTGGCTGTCATTCTACCAATAATGAGTATCTAACACTACTTTTTTAATTGTCTGCCGAAGGTTTCACTGAACTCGCTGTATCCCCCACATGGCGGATAGCAGAGAAGATGTGTATGATCTGTCTGCCTTGTCTTTAGTTTTCTAAGCTTTTTGTATGAATAATACAGGATAAGCATGTCGTTGCTTTGCGGTTCTTAATCGTAAGCAAAGAAAGATTGACAATTGATAATGCTAACATGCCTGGCAGGTTTGACAACGGGTCAGGCGCCAATGTTGACTACAAAACTAGTAAAATTAATTCTAGAGAAGAAAGTAGTCCTCAGATTATTCTGCTGAGAGCTATCTCTCTACCAGCAAAGCATTTACATGTGCAACATGTTGACGCTACTCAATTAAGCCGTAAACTGATTACGGCACTTCCACATATTTACATTCTTTGTCACGCACCGCCATTGCTGCTCCAGTTTTGCTGATTGCTGTCAGTACTCAATTCACGTGCCAGCTCTCAAGTCCCTAAAAGCATAAACACATCTGTGGTTGGTTGTTTTTCTTCCAACCTCATCCATGCGTTTATTCCCCATTCTACTAGTATTGGTGGTGGCCGTCCTCACTTGCTGTGACTCACTCGCATCGGCCACGAAGTCCGACCAAACCAAGATTTCAACGGAGAGTTTGAGCCGCTCAATTGTCACGAGCCATGACGTCATCGACGGAGAGAGATTTTTGAGAACCGAGGAAACGACCGATGCTACTGACGGCGATTCACCCGATGCAGATAACTCAGCAAAGGATTCGAACGACATCGAAGAAAGAGGAGTTCTGTCGTCCCTAACGACGAAACTTTCGGGTTTCAAGACCAAAGTCTCGGATTCGATTAAAACGAGTGCTTGGACTAATCTTGGGATATCCGACGACGCCGTCAGGCAGAAGTTGGGGCTAAAAGGACTGACAGGTACAGTACTCACGAGCCACAAGAACTACAAGTTGTACCAACAATTTGTGTACAAGGCCGAAGGACGTGCGATGGACAAATTGTTAAAAAAGGAATTTCTTCATCTGAATACTGGGAAAACTTGAAGTTGACAACCGGTACACTTAATGCGAATGAGTTCTCGAAGCTGAAGGATACCGCAAAGTTAAAGAAGTATATGCGCTACGCGCGTAAAGAAGATGACCGGACGTACTTCTTTAAAGACGCTCGATTCGAACACCCAAAACTCATCGGGGCACACCCGGGAATTGTTGGCAAAAGCGGATCTGTGGGCTCAACTAGGAAGGCCCGAGAACGTTCGGGACTGTCCAAAGCTACCAGGATGGGCGACCCGATCTACCGACGTTTTGTGTCGGCCAGTAAGACCATGAAAAAATGAAGGAAGGTGTCTGAATGAAGGGTTTGGTCAAGACTGATGCTGAGGACATGTAGCTAGCTAGAGGGCTGGGAGGCAGGCTTTGATTGTCAATGTAGCAACCGAGGATCAAACCGCGTCAGTAGGGTTATTAGGGTTCGGCGCCAAACTCAGTAATCCACTATACCTCATCTTTATCATTCAGACGGTGATCGATGGAGAGCAGAGATTTGGTCAAGACGCCAACAGAACGGAAGATACAGGAGGGTGGTGTCTCGACACACTGGCCAGCCGACAGAAACACGAGGCAGTGCAATTGCGTTAAACGATTGAGCGCGTGGATGTAATTGTGTATTTTAGGGGTTAATATTTTTATTCGGCTGTAAGCAGCAGTGGCCTCGTGTGCTGTATTGTTTGGTTGGTGCGCCTTCTAGTTTTTTTGCACTCGGCACTTCTCATGAAGACCGGTAGCGAGGCCATTGGCCTGTGGCTTCACTTTGTGGAGCACATCATCGATTCCTTGTTGAGTCACTGGCTCTGAGTTAATGTCGAGCACATATCTGACGATTACAGAAGCCTTCCCGGTTCCGTGCAATGCTGACAAGAGACTCCAGACCATGGGTGTCACAAAATGGAAGTCCTTCATGATCTGAAGCTCTGGACGGACGATCGCAACGCGTTCGGGGTTATTATCTGACCCATACGTCTCCCATCGAGGTGAAAGTAGGTTGTGGGTCGTTATCAGACCAGGATCAGGACCATTCTTTGCTACAAAGATCATCCAGCGGTTCATCCACTTGGTGGGCACAGCAAACCAGAACTCCTTGATTGCAACACTTTACGATCAAATTTCATGATCTGGTTAACTTCGAGACGGTGGCGCAGCTCTGTGTCCTCAGTATGAATGGGCTGTGCATCGAGACTCATTCACTCCATGCACGTAGCAGAAATTTGCCGAACCATTTAGGCTCGCTCTGACGGTTTAGACTCTGGAATAGGAGCAGGTGAGTCTTCCATGCCTGTCACACGCACGAACGAAGGGGGCCTTGTTGTCAGCTTGACGGGAGGTGGCATCATTATCGGTACTGGATCGGCCACTGGAATGGTTTCTCTGGGCTGCGTAGTATCAGCACGAGGACCGCCCCACAACCAGCTTGACCGTTTATCTGCGGGCTTATTGGTATCGCTAGTATCCAGAAGGTCTACTGAGCTACTCGTTGGACCATCCAATAGCTTCGAGTTGTCTCCTTTTGAGGCGACTGCGGGGCTGCTTGCTTTGGTTTCTCGTAGCCCTGTGGCGGTACTCGGAAGTACAATTGACGCTTGGGGTGGGGTGTTTCACGTAGCAAAGTACCGATATCAGCGAGGCTTTTCGAGGCACTTGTAGAAAGTGGATTTTGTCCATACCGACCAATACGTTGTCATGAGGAACCTTCCCACTGGCCTCTACAGTATAAACATTCTGTCCCTGCACTAGGCGTATTAATTTACGCGACGCCGTGAAGTGTGCACAACGTCACGTAAGTAAAGATGGCATCTTTGCTGCCCCCATTTTCCCGGTCCGTGATTGATTTATCAGTGCTCAATTCACCTCAAGGCCCAAAAGTCCCTGTCAACCATGCGTCCTATACGTAATTCTACTCGTGGTGATGATTGCGGTCCTCGCCAACTGTGATACTCTCTAGACGACCACAGAATCTGACCAAGCCAAGATGTCGCCAATGACCATGCCGGATGATACGGATGTGGGTCGCTTGATCACTGACCATGACAGCATCAACAGGGATATGCTTTTGAAAGCCGGCCTAACGACTGAAGGCGAATCTCCTGACATCGATGACCCCGCAAAGGATCCGAACGACAAAACCGAAGACAGAGCCTTTCTGTTGTCAATCAAGACGACATTCTCGTCGGTCAAATCTTAGAGTCGATAAAAGTGATGTGTTGGGTCCAGCTTGAAAAGTCTGACGACTATGTTTCTTCGCGTAACATACATAATTCTTGAACCCAGAACTCTTGCGCGTGGCCTCAGGAATGTTATCCAACCCCAGCTTTACCGGTAATCACGAGTGGGGATTGAGTTATACAGCATCGTATCGAGTTGAAATTTCTCCAAGTACTTGTAACTAGGGTGGCTCGTAAGTGTTGCGCCTTTTAGTCCTTTCACCCCCAACGTCTTCCTTATATTATGACGAATTGTGGCAAACTAGAAACAGTGTGTACGAATCTCTGGTTTACATTGTGAGCACCCGAGGAAAGTTGTTGACGAAAGCGGAGATTTGGGCTCGGGTAGGAAGTCTCAAGTGGTATGTTAGGAGGCTGTTGAGCATGGATGAACTTCCTAAAATCAGCTCACCATACTACAAGTACTACCAGGACTTTGAAATGTGCCGGGAAAAGGAGTGAAGGCCCCAACAGAACACAAGATACGTTGTTGAGCATAACATGCAGGAGACGGCACGGTGATCAACGACTGATAGGGGGCATTACAGCGAGGGCCGCTGGTGTAATGCAATTTTGGGTGACTAGTTTTGTTTGTTGGCCCTGGCTAGAAAGCTTTTCACTGGTATATACGGATTACACGAGTTTCAATTACTTCTGCATCCGATTTTTCTCGTGAAGAATGGTACATGCAGCGAGGTTATAGTACTTCGTGGCATGGAACACCTTATCGTTTCCTTATCAAGTCCCCGGCTCCTAGTAATAGCGAACAGATACCACCATCCTGGAGAATGTTGATCCACTACTGTCCACAACGCAATGCCAACACCACAGCACTGAGAACTTTGTCCTGTAGTAGCTGGTGTCTCCTAGAAGTGATCGTTCCGCAGATAAAATGATTTGAGTGGCGCTAACAGGTTATGGAAGGCGTCAATTTAATGCTGAGTAGCTATTCGCTGGGGTTTTGCACAGTGAGATACCGACTACAGAGTTTACGTTTGCCAAGTCTCATTAAACGATAGACATTAAGGGGCTACCATATGCTTCATTCACCTAGCGCTTTTAACGGACACATTATCGCCAAACTCAACCACACCTATCCATAGCCATCGACGCCACATGATTATATTGCGATGCTTTACAAACCCACTATATTGAAGTAGAGGCGTCTCGATGGAGAATCCCAGCGTTTTCTGAATAATCAACCTACTCCACTTACCTGTGCGAGTCTTGTTCTAGCGCTCATGTGGCAGCTATTTGCTCTTGCCTGCTCTATTTTTTTGTCCACGAGCATGTGAAGCAAGTCGCTCGGATCTATCTACTGGGAAGCCGTGGGAGCCGGAGGTGCTGACACAGCAGATGTATTCACAACAGCAGGGGTGGACTCTCATCGTCCTTGTCGCTCTCATCACTGGCTTTGCTACGCGGACTGCTTCCGAGCGTGAGTGATTTAGTGAGCGAGATGGTAGCCTTGACTGTGCTCACAGCAGCACGGAATTTCCGACGTGCATTGAACTTGCGCAGTTCCACCAGCGCCGTAGTGAGCTGCACGTCCTTGACTGCATCTCCAGCGATCCACGGGTGTTGCAGCAGCTTGCGTGCTGACCAGCGTTCCGCCGGATTTAGCACCAGCATCTTGCTGATAAGGTCCTTGGCTTCACTGGAAACGTCGTCCCAGTACGGTGAGTCGTACTCATACCGTCCTGCCTTGATCATGCGGAAGAGCACGCTCTGGTTGTCATGATGAAATGGTGGGTACCCACAGAGCAAGATGTAGGTAATGACTCCAATGCTCCAGATGTCCACTTCCTTGCCGTAAGGCTTAGACTGCAAAATCTCTGGCGCCACATACCCAGGCGTGCCACAAGCCGTCACCAGTCCTGCATCTCCATTGATAGCCGCCTTCTTGGCAAAGCCGAAATCTGCTAATTTAATGTCAGCGTCATCTTCCAAGCTAGATAGCAGCAAGTTCTCTGGCTTCAAGTCGCGATGCACCACATCTGCATCGTGACAAAGGCAATGGTCTCCAGTAACACCTTGACCAGATCTCTGGCTTCTCTCTCACTGTAGAAATTCTTCTTGACGATCCTTTCAAAGAGTTCTCCCCTGGCATATACTCTGTCACCAAGAAAAAGTAGCGTTCCTCCTGGAATACATCAAAGAGCTTGACAATATGGGCGTGCTGCATCTCTCTCAAGATCTTCACCTCCGCCACGAGCTTCCAGATCATCCTTCGACAGCTGCGCACGCTTGATACACTTGATCGCGAAGCGTTCCCCGTCGTCTTGTGGGTCGCTTCCTCACCACAGAGAACGTACCTGACCCCAGTTCCTTCCCAAGTGTATACTCGTCCGCAAAGCGTCGACGGGCGTCCCCTACAGCGTCTCCAAAGTGTATAGCGGGCGGTGGAGGCGGTACGAGGAAGCGGACGACGCGCTCGGCGCCGCTGGTGCTCACCAAGATCTCGCGGATCTTCTCGAAGCTCCAGGAGGCCTCTATGTCCGTGAAATCGTGCTCATTCACGCCTAATAGGAGGCTGTTGGGGCCAATTTCGCCCTGGTTCTTGAGGGCGCCGCGCTCTCCTGCGCCTCCTACAGGGCGGAAGCCGTCCACGACCACGTGGCCTTCGCCTGTGGCGTTCTTACTGACGATGAGGCCGAGAGGGCCGGCAGGAACCGTCACGTCCACACGCTTCCATTGCGAGCGGTCAGGAGGCGCCATATAAAGCTGCTAGACGAAGAGTGATGGTCGTGCGCACTTGGATGCGGAATTGATAATGAAGCAACTCGAGAAAGGGAAACCACCAGGTGTATAAAATAAAGTGTATAGCGTATAATTTATAGAGTAATGACTGAGATTATACAAGGTGGGAAATGTGACATGTACAACAGATCTTACTTGATTGAAGAGAAACAAGGGCGGAATATCCACCATCCGGATAATAAAATGTAGGCGGTTATTGACAGAGACCGATTGCTACGCTGCAATTCCGTTGCCACTGGAAACCGCGATGCACGATGAGACGGAGACGGGCCACGGCGTGGGAATATCCATTGCCCCGCTACATGTAAGCGCCCTCGAGATGACGCAGATGAATGGGATGTAGAGGGAGCTTCTGGCTGTTGCAGCTGCGTTTTAAGGAGCTGAGGAGCCGCTTCGACGAGGCGCAAACTGTGGCGATGGTGCACGAGGCCTGGGGACTCGTGGCTCGGCGTCTGAAGGGCACGTTAGGGCTTTCAGTTAACGCTGTGGAGTGCAGCGACCAGGTAATTAAAAATAGGAGTTTCTTATGAAGCCGTTATGTGTGTTTCTACTGATGGTTTACATGCTTAGCTGTCCAAACTCCGTCAGCAGTGGGAGACTTGTGATGGTAGTGACGAAGACTCACCTTTAGCTCTCCAGATGGCCGAATGCTTCAGTCCAGATGCAGTGGGGCCACAACCTTCAGCCGAGATTCTAGCGACTGCTAGTTTCGGAATCAATCCACGCAGAACTACAGAGACAAAAGTGACAACCGAGTCTGAGATTGACGGGATTGACGACACCGTTGAGGTTGAAGCACCGCCCAAGAAGAAGCAAAACGTGACTGCACAGCCAAATGAGGAGCCAGAAACAGAAGAGATTGTGACTGAATCACCTTGTCTTCCGGAGCCTCTCTCCGACGCCAGTGATCTGCCTCGAGGATGTGACGTTTTGGATGCCTTGAAGAGGCGAGCGGTACTGCTAGAACGACGAGACCACCTTCAACAAGAGGAAGCTGAACTCATCCAGAAGGCCCTGGCTATCGTAGCAACATCGCAAGCGTAGATATTCGGGCATCAGCCTTTTCTCTATAGGGAATACCTCATCAAATAGTTTCTCTTGTATCGAATATTCAATGTACTACAATGGGACAATTGAACCCGACTAGAGACTCTTTAATGATGTGTCTCATTTCGCTGCATTGGCTCCCAGTCAAAGGCTCCGATACTAAAACCCCAACGGCCTCACCGCCATGTTCAAGCGCTTCAGCGTGGACGAGCACGTGAGTACCAGCAGCAAGGTCAAGTCCTCGCAGCAGCGTAGCATCCGCTCCAAGGTCCTGGAGCAGTACCAGGCCTGGAGCCTTATGCGGAGCTGCTGATGCCCAAGAAGGCACCCATGGTGGTGGCAAAGTGGTGCGTTAGAACATGTCTGTTAAATGAAATACATCCACGCCAGTATCTAACAAGCCGCTAATTGGATTTGTTATAAATGGTATAGTCATAACCACATCCAAGTGGTCTTGCACGAGGGCGAGCCAGTGTTCTTTAACCAGCGTGATGGACCCTTCATGCCCACGTTAAAACTCTTGCACAAGGGTAATAACGGATACTACCCAATTAACGCGCTGTAACGAACTAGTTAACGAACCAATTTGTTTCGTACAGTTCCTCACGTGATGAAGCAGGTGCGCGCAGACAAGGGAGCAATTCCGTTCGTGCTATCAGGTGCCAACGTTATGTGTCCGGGTCTTACGTCGGCGGGCGGCGACATGTCCGAGCCTCTGGATGCTGGCACTCCCGTGGTACGTATACATACTGATGGTTAAATTAACAACAACAACAAAGATTCAGCTCATGTTGTTATGACTGGGATGGGTTTTGTAGGCTATTATGGCGGAAGGCAAGGAGCACGCCATGGCAATAGGCATCCTCACGATGTCTACCGAGGACATGTGGGTATCATTTAGATTTTTGCAGAATTACGTGTTAGTTATTGGCACTGATATGTTTCTGTGGTAATTATCTCTTAACAGTCAAAACAAGAACAAGGGCATCGCTATCGAGATGGTGCACTTCCTCGGCGACGACCTCTGGACGTGTCCGAACATCGACTAAGCTGCGCCGTACCCGTCGTTTGGTGGGTAGAGGTCGCAGTAAAAACCACTCAATCATCAAGAAAGAGGGCACGATTGCAATGTGATGGGAACGCGGACCGTGTTCATTTGATGCTATTGGAGCTTTCCAAACTCATTTTTACACCTTGCATTGCAGTAGGGCGCTGTCCTAGAGTGCCAATTCATGCTGTTTATCTGTGCACTGCAATATTGTTGCTATGACTTGTGCGCGTCCTTGTGATGGGAGGTGGTGGCCCCAAGCTCCGAATCACGCCGTACTCGCAATCCTAATTTACTCCTGCCTGCTGGGCTTGTCGTTACGTTTTCGCCGCTAGTCGATGCAGACTTGTGTAATTTCCAGTCAAAATTATGCGTGTTGACATGTGTGGCCGCGGGTTGCAATTCAATGCCACCACCCATGAGTGAATTCCCGATGGTGAACGCTGGAGGGCCACTTGGTGGCGGGCCCAGGTCCACCGTTTCACTGCTACTGCTTGCCCCATCAGCGGCGCTTGTCGACGCAGAACCCGAGTCTTGTGTAGATGTTGCTGTGTGCAGCCCTGGCAAGTGTATGCCTTTGATGCTCTCTCCGTCATCGCTGGTGACACTAGTCACTGAACACAGTCTGCTCAAGCTTAAATGGGACTTTGGCCGAGATACTACGGAAATACCCCTCCCACCAGCGAATTTTGAAGCAAAAATGAAGGTGGAGCGTCTGGCGGTGACCCCAATGTTGTTTTTGCGTCATTGCCTTGACCTTCCTTGCTTGAGGGGCTAGAAGTGGCGTTCTTATTTCCGTCCACTTTGCTACGCAGCTTCAGCGGATTCAAAGTGTGAATTCCGCCACCCACGAGAGAATCTTGCTGCACAAATGATGGAGGTAGCGCCGGAGTGTCCAAACTTGCTGTCCTCGAATTACTGGCATCGTTACAGGTATCTACTGTCCCACTGGATCCCGAAGGCTCCAGTCTGAAATACCGTGAGTTTCCATTTGGGCTGCCAATGTCACGGAGGCTATCCTGGTGCTGAGGTTTAGCTGGCACCGATTCTTTGGTAGCTGATGACACACGACGGGCCTGTTCAATGGCTGACTGCAGCGCAGCGAGAGGATCAAATCGGTAATTCTCCAGCCCTCCGCCGTTCAGTGCTTGCGTTCTTGTTGTCGACGAAGTTGACGACGTCGCATCAGTCGAAGACATAGACAGCACTGCACTGGATGTCGATTCACTACCAGAAGACGCCGCTCCATATGCGGTGGACGAAAGTGCATCTAGTGCAGAGCGATATGACGCTGAAGACGACGCGAGCTGGTGCAGAGCTGACGAGGGTCCCGCCTGATCCAATAATAAGCCCGCAGACGATGTCGTTCCCATCGGTTGTGTTCCAAGCCGCGGAAAGTTCGAATTCAGTCCACTTGAAGGGGACGGGAAATACGGTCGCAACAGGTCTCCAAGACTCCCCATGCCATCGCTGTCATTCCGGGAGAATAACGGGTTCGCTGTAGGTGGCAGTCCCAGGTCTCCACTCGTCGACAGCTGCGTACTAAAGCGTCCAGCCAATTGCGAAGACGTCGTAGATGACGTCGACGCAGCATCAACATCCAACGACGACGTGGAATGGGTCCCTGGTACTCCTGTCGTGGACGAATGTGCAGAATCATCTGTGGAGCTGCTGTGACTGTGGCTGTTCGCTCGCTTTACCTGGTCAAGATGAGCTTGTTGGTAGAAAATAGGGACGTGTTTCCTATTGGGGCGTGGCTTGGGCGGCGAGTCTGGATTTGGAGGTGGCTGTCTGGCTCGTCGAGACCTCGTTTTGGCAGTGGAAGATGTTGACGATGTGGAAGTGGAGGCCAGCGCTTCAATCCCGGTGTCTGCAACCTGCTGGTCTCGCCGTAAAATCTTCACTTTGAGTGTGCCACTCTCTGCCTTGGCAGTGAATGCATTCTCCTTGTGCTTGTGCTTGCGCTTGGTGCCGCCTACAAAATCGATAAATAAAAGATTATATAGTACAGTTAGATTAATACGTAGGTTTTGGAGGGCGTGATGACGTGAATTCGCACGTAAAACACAGGAAATTGATATGGTTATGAAGTGGAGAGAGAGGAGAAGACGATACACGCATGTACATGATGGAATACGATGCGTGGAGGCAAGGAAGGACGGACGTACCGACGACGGAGCTCTCCAAGTCGGACATTGAATGGCGTCTTGCTGAATTATCAAGTATAGTGAAATCGAGCCAAGCAAAGTTGGTCCAGACTCAGAAATCTGAGGAGCCAATCAAATTCGGACCGGAGGTACAAAACAACAATTTGCCCACCCCAAGGGAAAACACACTTCGCTAGAAGAGTGGAGTGCTTCACTTGCGCCTCAACGAGGCGGAAATAATAGAAGTTCTTAGTAACGAACAAATCCGTTACCCCATAACAAACATAGATATAGTGACGTAGGAATAAGGGTGCTCGCAAAGGGCAGGATCGGAAGACTGTCCAAACAAAAACAATAAAATTTGAGGTGCAATCAAGAAGCACTGTGGTGAATTGATTCACATTTTGTGATATGATGGCTTAAGCTAAGGTCAACTTTTGGCACTTGACGTTTTGGAGCGTACGGGGAATTCAGCCGAAGGGAGGCGACAGCAGATTTTAGACGAATAAATCCATTTTTTGACTGTTAGTCTCTAAGTGAGAATTCTACAAACTATGCCGGAACTATTGTGACGAGGTTCTCAGAAAGTTTTACTTCGAACCCATCAGTAGGACTGACTGAGATCGCCTCCCAAGTCGAACCCCATCCATGATTGGCCAACACACCCGCCTGAAGCCGGTTCTCGCTCAAAGTTCAACTCCAAACAGCGTGTCGCAAGGGTCAACTCCGTTCGGGATCCGAGTTCGAATCCCAACGTCTGAGATATTAACCCCGAAGCTGAGTCGAAGCTGAGAAAGCTGGGCTGAGAAGGCTGAGAAGGCTGACCGGAGGCTGGGAAAGCTGGAATGTGTGCGGTAGGGCTGAGATGTGGAATCTCGGTTTGAGATGTTATCTCAGCCCGGCCTGGATAAGGTATCTGCGATCAACAAGTGGCTCTTTCCAAGAGTCACTTCGAAGATCGACACATCACCACTTTCAAGCCGTGCCTCAACTTCGACATGACTCAGTGGATACGAGCTCCTCACAAATCTCGGCCTGTAGCAGGGCTACACAAGTATACATATGTATATGTATAGCTATCCGGCAGGGATTGCGGATAAGCTGTATACATATGAAGCAGGCTGCCTGTGTGTGTGGACCACACACAAGATTACAATCATTTCGAGCCGCCACAGATTGGTTATTAGTGGCGGGCGTTTAGGAATCTTACTATTGGTAGAAAGAGGTACCTTTCAACCAATGAGGCGCATGTATATAGGTGCAACACGTGAGGGCCAACCATAGCCCTCACCATGCAATTCGATATTCTTTTAGCTAGGTCTGCTAAGAGGCCCACCACGAGGCAGGCCGACATAAATACAGTTTTCAATTTTCTACCTAAATAGCCTTTGCTTTGTATTATAAATACACGTTGTCGTGTATTTCTATGGTAAATCTAAGTAAAGCCTTACGCTTCCTCATACACGCATGGTGTATGCAAGAAACAAGTGGTTGTCCACCCTGCTTCACGGCCAATCAAGTGCCACCATTTTATCAAGAGCCGCTGAAGTTAAGTAACTCGGCGGACCTTCCACCCAAAGTCAAGATGTACCCAGACGGAGTTTGCGTCTTTGCCTAGCAGATCTTTTATATTTGCATGTGTAAGATTTACAATCAGAGTTCAATTTTCCCCGAAAGATACAAGTGGGTTTTATTCCTTGTGAATATTGGTAGTAAGTTAGGGACCCCATAAACATTCAGCTCAAATTAACCAAGTGGAAGTGGCTTGGTTATTTCATATCCCATATACACGCAGCTTGCCTTTATTGACGACAGATAGCTGTGCGTATTTCATATTTCGGGAGAAAGTGATCTTCTCTGAGGTTTAGACAGGATAATCGCATAGTGTGCCGGGAGTGACTGATTGCCTCCCAGTGTATTGAGTGATTACTAGCGTTCGCCTTAAATTAGGCATGGTGTGCGGGTCGTCCTAGAGTATATGTGAGAGTGCTTTGGATTCGTACTGGCTCAAGCCGAGCCGCCAGCTCCTTTCCGGGTCATTGCTTGACCCGAAGAAAAAGGAGAAACTGGTACGGACCTTGACCTAGGTCCTTAGTAATAAGGTTATTTCGGCCCAGACCCAGGCCGACCGGGAAGGAAGGGTTGTCGCAACTCTGAGCCGGAGTTGTTAGGAGAAGAGGTTGAGAGACCTAGGACCAAGGTCTATAAAGAAAAGGACTGGGATAAGTATGGTAGTGTGTTTATACATAAAACCCGGGCATTTCAAACAAGGCTCACGCGGATCAAGACCTGTCAGGGAAGGGCCGAGTTAGGTCTGGGACTTCCGGAGACTCTGAGATCAGGGGGCACCTGGTGTGGCGGACACACATCTGGGCCCACAGCGTAGCCTTAGTGAAGAACTAAGAAGAGGTCGCAAGTGAGTACACGTCTCACCCAGCCCAGAAGTTCTGAGCTGAGTGATCCGAAATCAAGGTATTTCCTACCGCGATTTGGGAGAAACACTTCGTAATGGGACTCTCCACGGCATCCCGCCACTATGGAATCGGCTATGAACAAATTGACGACATCACTTTCCTACCAACGAAGGCCATTCAAGTTTCATCGGGCAGGGGAGACTCCAAGAACCGAAGTCAGCAAAGAACACGGCAATTTCTGTCTCTGCCCTCGATTGGGCTATGCCAGTGGACTCTGACGAGGAGGAAATGGATATGATCTGAGAGGTTGTCAGGGACGATCATATTGTGGATAACATGTAACACTTAGACGCGATCACATCGCTATTGCGCACTTCAAATAATATAGACAACATTGTGCAATGAATGTGTTCCCTTCCTTTGCATGGACAGCGGCCTTGTGCAAGGACTTAGTGAGGGGAGGCAAGCAAATTCAAGAGCTTGCTGGCATTCATTTGTGGAATCGAATTCTTGCAGCTGATATAGATGATGAAATGGCTTGGTCATTCTACGAAAAGAGTGACTGAACACAAAATACCGATAGGAAACACCCGAGATCATTATGTCTCGTTTCTATCGAAAGTCTTCCGGTCACAAGCACCCTTCGAACGGAAGCAGTGGCAGCTACTTCGCCACATCAGTAGCTTTGAGCTACTTCTCTTGAGTGCTTGTCCTTTCATCTATCGCTATCGGGGGTGGCTCAAATCTTTAGTGAAGAGCACTGGTACGGGTCTACCACATCTGCATGTGAATCTTCTCTCAGATGCAACACTTCTCAGGGTGCTTTTGTCGTCAGTGGTTTTAAAATTGCTTGTTGCAATCCGTGCTGTGGCCCCTTCAACGAGGCGTTGAGGGAGCTGGATACATTGCGCAACAGTGGTTTAACACCTGGCCAGCTACTTTTTTAACGGCCAGCTTGCTGGAGGCTGCCTCAGTAGCCTACAACAAGGTGGGCACATCGAACTAAGATGGTGCTGACAATGGACGCCGGTCAATCCTGTAAAATACTTTCATGGAATGTGCGTGGGGTGAAGAAGGGAGGCTACCCTCTGATCTCTAAGCACCTCAAGCATTTTATTTTTCATGTATTCAAGAAACGCGTTATCATGGTCGACACCACAGCATAACGCTTTGGTTACCTAGTGTAGCAGTGTTTTGGTGAGTGGATATTTTCTTCAGACGAAAATGGTGAATGTCAACGGACTCAATATCCGAGGAGTGGAGGTGTGTCGACAATTCTTCATGGGTCCTCCTTAGGAGTTTTGTCAAGCCGACACACTCACTTCGTAAGCACGCCGCCTCGTCAACTCGTAGGCCTATAACACTAGTCAAGTCGAGATCTTCTAGCAGGTCTCCCCGAAGAAGGATACGCCGATAGGTACATGTCTCGCTACCCGAGCATGCACATGTTCTTGCGGAAAATATTTTTTGCTGCGTTGACATCTCGATCCAGCACCACGTTGCATGACGGACACTGAAACACGTGCTTCCCACCGAGTTTGTGATTGATCGCACCACATCGCGAGCATGTCTTGGAGGTGTACTCCTCCTCACAGTCGATCACCCGACCACCGGAACACACCATTTTGTATTTCAGGAGCATCTTGAACCTGTAATGGGCCTGCACCATCATAGCGCGCGCTGTGAGGCTCCGGATCTTCCGCTTCAAGATAGCAACTCTCATCTCGTCCGACACTGTCTCGGGGTGGCGTCTGATGCCACCTCTCCAAAGTGCTTGTGTACCATCTCTGCCGTCTGAAATGATGGGAGGAGAACAGTGTAGTAGTTCGCAGAGAGCCAGGAGGAGGGTTTCTGGTGCAAGTCGGTCATGGCCCGTGTGGCCTTCCTCGAAGTAAACCAAATCCGTCGGCGTAGCCGGTAGCGCAGCCGCCCTTCCTCCGTCTTCGAGCTGGTTCGTCCTCGCTTGTTCTTGGTCCTCTTCCGACCTTGATGTTTTGCCTTGGAAGCATTGTCCATATGCTTCGTTGAAGGCGTACCGACATGGTTACTTCTGGTAGATCCTCGTGGATAAAAATGCCATCGCCCTTGTTGAAATCAAAGAACTTCGGATGAAATCGAATACACTCGTTGCCATCTCGCTGGACGCGACTAACAGAGCGCCGCGATTTCAATGGTGTTGGAAGGTGCAAATTTGCTCTTGAACCGCATTTCAGGAAACATCGTCTTCTCGTTTCTCGACTTTGCAGCAAAAGAAGCCAGCGATTGAAGCCTTCGTCGCCTTAATAAAGTCCCGAAATGCCGAGTCTCGCAGCTGCCCTGAATGCTTTGTTGGTCGAGTTTTCTTTTTGCCCCGACGTCGGATACAGTCGTAGTTTTATGACACTGTTCACAGGTCCGTCGTCGTCTTCAACCAGCACTCCGAGCTCTCTCAGCTCTTTCACGATGGCTCGTGTTGCATGAGCAGGCGGCATGGACGGTGTCCTCCACTGCTGCCTTCGTGGTTGGTCAATGAAATTAGACACTTCAAACCACGAGGTCAGCAGTGGCTCCAGCATCCGCTGGTTGTCAGGGACCCGCTCACGAATGTGGGTGCTTGGGGGGTTGCGGGCTTGATGACGGCTTCAGCTTGGTTGAACCAGACGCTCGAATGGACGACATCCTCCCTTGACCGCTATTTTCCTTTTGGTTTACATTTCTTCTTAGGCTTGTCATAGTCTGACTCAGGGACGATCTCGTCTATTGGAACCCGCCGTTTTCGCTTTCGTGGTGAAGGTTGTTTGGCCTTGGACCGAGTTGACGACTTTATGTCGTGTTGCATATTACGTTGACACCACAGACTATCGACTTGGCAATCCACAACCACGTCCGGAGTTGAACTATTTAGATTACTATCGATTACTCCTAGCTCTTCCTGGCGATACTGCCCCCTTGCTGTCTTTCTGGATTTTCTGACACTGAGACCGCTGTCGGTCTCGTATTCCTGCACATGCATTCTGTTCCTTGTTCTTCCATCTGCTGCGACCAACCACTACAAACCTTGGTCCCAAGTTGCACTTCCGTCGTCTCCCATGAGGTGTACAAAGTGCTGCTGTATCGAGTGGCATTTTAACACCGTAGTGTGACTTCGCCGGCGCAAATTTGATAATGACGCTCGTACAGTCACCTACTACATGTACCTATCGGCGTATCCTTCGTCGAGGAGACCTGCTAGAAGAGCTCGACTTGACTAGCGTTATAGGCCTACGAGTTCACGAGGCGGCGTGCTTACGAAGTGAGTATGTCGGTTCTACAAAACTCCTAAGGAGATCACAACAGTGGGCGACTTCGACCGAATCTGCGGTCTCAAGACTGGATCTCCCTTCTCCAACCAGTGATCCAGTTAGAGCAGCATCCGATTGTGCACCTAGGATGCCCACAACGCATGCTCCATCAAACACTCGCGAAAGTGATGTGACTACGTCGCTGCCTCTTACCAGTGGTTCATGACGTTATGCTTCGGTTGTTCTTTGGAGATCTTACGGTGGGATCACGACTTTATTTTTTGCGGGCCCTGAATCCAACGATTCAACTGTGCGTTCGACCCACGTGTGATGCGATTGAAACTGTGAAGCACTATTTCTTCACGTGCCCGTCATTGACGATGATGTGGCGGCAATTATGGATCCCGTGGAACAACGTCTTTGTGATTGCTTTGGAGTGGAGACTTCTCCTGTTCCCAGACCTACGTGACCTCCGGGTTGGGTGGAGGCGTCATCAAGAAGTGGTCCTCCTCCTGTGGCGAATATTCACCGCGATTGTATTTTATGCTACATGGCGACTCCGCAATGGCATTCGCTTCCATGAAACCCCAGTCGACTCTCCGAATATCCCCAGTTTAAAGGGCTCTCTGAAGGGCTCTTTTCGAAGACATTGCCAGTTTATTTACCAGCACTCAGAAGAATTTCATGTGGATGGTACTGAACTAACACTAGTTCTCCGCCGCTTGGGATTTCACGAGCCTACCAACATATCCGTACCAACACCCAACCAGCATATTTGGACTCCACGTCAATAGGCTTGGAGCAACTCCCCATAGAATCTAGCCTACCAACGAGAAATTCGCATAACCAGTTAATCAACTCATTTCTGTTGACGTCATCTCCCTCCCCAACCTTGCCATAATCAGACAATCGAATAACTGGCTATTTGAACAGTAATTCCGATCATACTAACAGCAAAACAAATAGGTGTTTGCAAAATAACAAATGCTATTTTGCTTTGTAATGATCGAATTCCCTATCAATGCAGATTCTGGGTCCCAGGCGGGCAACAGATCTTTTGCCTCGGATCACACAGGACGGATAAGAACGGGGTCGCTTTTCGAAGCCTTGGACTGGACATCTAAAAGTTAGCAAGCTGTTCAAGGTACTGTAAATTCACAAATGGTATTAACAGTGTCCTCCATGAGAATTTCATTGTTGGGGTGTGGGGGAGGATAAGTGGTTAATCTGTTGGATTTACTTCATGACTCCGGGTATATGAATACTGAATGCAGTGAGAGAGCCAATTTCTCGACTGTCAGAAGTATAATACTTGGTAAGCTTAATGAATAAACATCACAATCTCCCATCGCAACCTGTTTCTTGGATGAACATGTGTTCAATGCAGGGAAACACATGCTGGATGGATCCATTTGAATTTCGTGAAAAAGTGATCGACCGTCTCTGTTCATTCTTTCAGTTCTCGATTCTCTCCCTCAGGGCCCCAGAGCGTAAGAATACTCCCTTTGCACTCCCAATCATGCGTCTGTACAGCGCTCTAGTAGTGGCAATGGTCACTCTTCTCGCAGACAGTGAAACTTTCGCGACGGTCACCGAGTCCGACCATTCGAAAGTGTTGACTTTGGCCTCGCACGACATTCCGTTCTCAGGCCAATCACTCGTCGCTGACAGCAACGACAGCAACGAGAAAAGATATCTCCGGACCACCAAATTGACCGATAACGACGACAAAGAGAGAGCAGGAGGTCTGTCGAATTTCTTCAACAAGCTTGGCAAAAGAGTTCAAAGGAGATTTTGGCTCGAGACTGAAAAGTCCGACGATTTCATCCTTAAGAAGTTTGGATTGACAGGGTTGACCGGAAAGGAACTCACGGGGCACAAAAACTACAAAGGCCTACATGAAGCTCTCGTACAAGGCTGAAGGATACAAACTGAATGGCTGGCTGAGAGAAGACCTCCCCACGTTTGGCGCTTGGAACATTTTGAGGTTGGAAGATAAGGTCACGCTGGGTGTCTCGCTAGAGACGATCATGAAAACAAAAGAGTACGGTACCTATAAACGCTATGTGGGCGAGTTCGACGATAATGTGCTAAGTACCCTGAAGGCTGGCTATACACCCAATAACCAAATCCCTAGACTAGCTTCCAAGACGGAGATGACGGCGAAAGCGCAGATTTGGGCCGAGAATGGGATGAAGGACGATTACGTCCTGTACGCGTTGGGGTTATCAAAACTGAAAGGAGATGCGCTTAAGAAGGCGGATGACTACAAGTATGTTGAGATATTCCAGAAACGGAAGAAAGAGATCAACGAAAAGTTCCAACATCTGCAAGAACGTGACGTGTCTCCAGTTTTGGCTTCGACAAAGTCCATAGAGCTGTATGTGGTGCAGGAGCAGGATTGTTGGTACTCCAGAGTAAGCAACTAGTGAATATGAACCTTTCGATATCATTGATGTCAACAGTCAAGCGTTATGACCTTCAATGTTGTCTGAAAGCCTGGTGAATACTGTTGAAATATGTAGGACCGGGTGCGGTTGCCGGAACTGTTGCTTTGTTCATGCAAAGGATTTCACATCTTTTGGGCCATGGCTGTGTAGCAAAGCATAGCTCGTACAGTATATCAACCCCTTAGCCATGTGTGTTTACTCTGTTCTACTGGGGTTGATGGTCGCCATTCTCGCTACCAGCGATAACCTCGTGGCAGCTACGACATCGACCCAAAACAAGACCATCTCGCCTAGCGTTCATCACTCCGACCACTTTGTCATCACTAGCAACAATGGTGGCAAAAATGAAGATATTTGCGAGGTTTGCGCGCCATACTAGCCGACGACGACGATGATGATTTTACCGAGGTGGATGACTCCACAATGGATTCGATTGGCATCGAAGAAAGAGGAATCGGACTGCCATCGTTCGTGCCCAAGCTCGGTAAGGAAATGAAAGTGAGAGTTTGGCTCGAAACAGGATTTTCAGACGACTACGTCAAGAAGGTGCTGGAGTTGCAAGGGTTGACTGGAAATGCACTTACGAACCACAAGAAGTACAAGTATTTCCAGAAATGTCCGTACAAGAAATAAGGGTTTCTGCTGAATAAAGGATATGTTAATCACCTCTCCACATACGACGCCCGGATGAAGTTGGTGTTGGATACAGTTGGTGTTGGATGAAGTTGGGGTTGGATAAAACCACAGTCGCCCAACTCAAGTTGACGAAGGAGTTCAAGATCTATGAGCGATATATCAAGGAGTTTGAGGACTTTATAATCTCGAAACCGAATGCTGGTTTTAAACCCAAATACAACCAAATCAGCAAGGATGTCAGTGCAGCGGAGATGACGGCGAAAGAGGAGCTTTGGGCCTCGACGTGAAGGACTGAAGAATATATCAAGTACGCGCTGGGTCTGGATAAGTTGTCAGAAAACACAATAATGGCGCATCCGGACTACAAGCACTATTTGAACTTTCTCAAGGAAAAGGCGAGTTAGCTGGAACGTTAGCTACGGCATTTAGAAGTGAGAAGTCACGACCGTGCTGAAGCCATGGTCAGTTTACTGTACCCCCCTCCCCGTCCAAACAAAGAATGTGAGTGTCTTTGGGGCGTAGCTTATTAGCCATGCCTTCTACTTCAGTGTAGTAACTTCAAAAGAAAGCTCTGAACGGAGTTGCCAAGCATCTTAACCATCCGAAAGTCCATGTTTTCCACATAGATGATTCTCTTTCATCGTATGTTTCTCAATTAGCTGTCTGGAAAGCTACAACAGGTTTAGCAAAACAATAGCAAACCAGCATACAAGACGGTCCATTGACAACGTCAAGAACTGGAGAAATTGTCGACAGATGAGATCATCTCTTGCCAGAAACTAACAAAACTAGTCACTACGTAAAGATGTCGTTAGAACGGCCCTTAAAGTCCTATACTACGACGTGCTACATCTGTCGGGCGATCGTTCTGGATGAAGATTCTGAAGTTGTTCCCGACACTACTTAGGAACACGAGATGCGAGTTGCGAGACAAAAGTAAAGCAAGGGTTCGTGATACTACATATCGTCGCAAGTCTTATGGTGGACCTCAGTCATTATCACCAACGACATTGGAATTTACCTGCTTGTGAATTCCATTATTTCTGTTTACAACAACGGTTTGTCCTTACTACCGGTCACTACATCATGTTACGTGGCCGAATGAAGCATTCACGGGTCTGGGATATTATATTAGACACACGAATGTATCTCGGAAAGTCTAGCGCTGAACATGTTTTGTGGGGTGTATTTCATAAGGCTGCAGACGCCATTCGTAGTGCCTCAAGATAGCGCCACAACCAACCGATCTTAGTGGCAAAATGGGCAAAACGAGGCCGTGTTATATTAGGTCTTGTCGGCTAGGTGGACAACTACAATAGTCGTCATTTATGTTCTTCACGAACTTCAGTATTATTGCGGGTTGCAGTTTATTCTAACGTTGGGTGTTTCGTTATGCATTTGTTCCTAATTCGCATCGATACGAAACTTTGCTGTCGATTCCAAAGGAATATTGTTGGAGGACTAAACACAGCAAGATGTCATATCCTTTGTGAGTCTCGTGCGATGAAATGACCAATATTTTCAACTATGCAACGAATGTCCCAAACACTGAAACTCGTTTCATTGTTTTTGGCATACAACAGTGGAGAATAAAGTGGTGTGGGGTAATTCGGCTTACAGCGACAGTGCTGAACTTGTTTACATGCTCATTTGTGAAGGTTGCAGCGAGTGGCCCACTACAGTAAGCCAAGAATCTCGCGCAGGTTTATACCGAGTGTTCCCGACGTTGCATCCCGTAGATGATGATGATGATGAGGTATATTGATTATTGAGTTTGGCGTCGAATCCTAACCTTACTGACGCGGTTTGATCCTCGGTCGCTACATTGACAAATAAAGCCTGCCTCCCAGCCCTCTAGCTAGCTACATGTCCTCAGTGTCAGTCTTGACCAAACCCTTCATTCAGACACCTTCCTTCATTTTTTTATAGTCTCACTGGTCGATACAAAATATTGGTAGTACGGGTTGGTCTCCTTGGTACTTTTGGACAGTCCCAACACTTTTTGAACGTAACTCTCGGATCTTCCTAGTTGAGCCCACATCTCCGCTTTTGCGAACAATTCCCCGGTATCCCCGGTGTGTATTGGGGTTTGAATCGAGCGTGTTTAAATGAGTACGACAATTTGTCATCCTTAACTGCGTAGCGCACAAACAGTCTTGAATTCTGCGGTACTCTTCAGACTGCTGAGCTCAGCATTATTAAGTTCACCGGTTTTCAACCCCAACTTTTCCCAGACCGAAGACGTGGAGACCCGCGCTTTAACAGATTATCCAACACGTTCTTCGGCCTTGTACACAAATTTTTGGTACAACTTGTAGTTCTTGTGGCTCGTGAGTACTGTACCTGTCAGTCCTTTTAGCCCCAACTTCTGCCTGACGGCGTCGTCGGATATCCCAAGATTAGTCCAAGCACTCGTTTTAATCGAATTCGAGACTTTGGTCTTGAAACCCGAAAGTTTCGTCGTTAGGGACGACAGAACTCCTCTTTCTTCGATGTCGTTCGAATCCTTTGCTGAGTTATCTGCATCGGGTGAATCGCCGTCAGTAGCATCGGTCGTTTCCTCGGTTCTCAAAAATCTCTCTCCGTCGATGACGTCATGGCTCGTGACAATTGAGCGGCTCAAACTCTCCGTTGAAATCTTGGTTTGGTCGGACTTCGTGGCCGATGCGAGTGAGTCACAGCAAGTGAGGACGGCCACCACCAATACTAGTAGAATGGGGAATAAACGCATGGATGAGGTTGGAAGAAAAACAACCAACCACAGATGTGTTTATGCTTTTAGGGACTTGAGAGCTGGCACGTGAATTGAGTACTGACAGCAATCAGCAAAACTGGAGCAGCAATGGCGGTGCATTTGTTTACGTGTCAGAGAATGTAAATATGTGGAAGTAAACAGTTTATACATGCGGGCTTAATTGAGTAGCGTCAACATGTTGCACATGTAAATGCTTTGCTGGTAGAGAGATAGCTCTCAGCAGAATAATCTGAGGACTACTTTCTTCTCTAGAATTAATTTTACTAGTTTTGTAGTCAACATTGGCGCCTGACCCGTTGTCAAACCTGCCAGGCATGTTAGCATTATCAATTGTCAATCTTTCTTTGCTTACGATTAAGAACCGCAAAGCAACGACATGCTTATCCTGTATTATTCATACAAAAAGCTTAGAAAACTAAAGACAAGGCAGACAGATCATACACATCTTCTCTGCTATCCGCCATGTGGGGGATACAGCGAGTTCAGTGAAACCTTCGGCAGACAATTAAAAAAGTAGTGTTAGATACTCATTATTGGTAGAATGACAGCCAATCTCAACAAAACGGACACGACACCAATACATGGATCCAAGCAACGTATCATATGAGTCGTCCATACGATTCTCTTTATGGTGGGGCCTGGTATGGCATGCACAACGTGACTTGATGAATTTTACTTGCGCAGTTGATTGGAAATGGAAGAGTAATTAAGAAAGAGCAGGTTACTCTAAGCTAGTCCTGGCACTGGTCCTTAGTTCGCCTGACGTCCTCTATCTCCTACGATCCCATTGTGGTGCTCAGCCAGCACCTTCACTCAATATGCATGTGACCCGCACTCACGTGTCACTTCAACTTCACTCAGTGAGTCGTCGGAACAGCACTCACAGGCTGGACCACAGCGAACCTTCCTGGCTCCTGCCACAAGAAGGTTCCCACTGGTGACAGTGTCTTCCTCATGTAAGCATGCAGCATATACTCCTGTCGGGTCGTGCTGAGTGCGCTTCCCAACACTTCCACTCGCTCAAAGACGCTCGACAGCTTTGGACTCACGAACGCCAATTCTGTGGCGCAGCAGCTCAAACTGCTTCGTTGCGATGGCCTTGGTCAAGATATCGGCGAGCTGTCTCGTGGTCTCAACGTAGCGCAACACGAGTTTCTTGTCTTGAATCTTCTCACGGACGAAATGGTGGTGAATCTCAATGTGTTTGGCACGTCCACTGTAGCCGACGTTGTTCGCAAGTGCTATGGCGCCTTGGTTGTCCTCATAGACAACCGTCGCGTCACTTTGCTTGATGCCAAGGTCGCACAGCAACGCGCGGGTCCACAGGATCTCTTGAGCACACAGACTGAGCGCCATATACTCGGCCTCAGTCGAACTCAAAGCCACTGTTCGCTGGTATCTGCACTTGTAGGCAACCGCGGCCCCATTGAGCATGAGCACCACGCCCGAGACCGATCGACGGTCGTCCAAATTCGATGCCCAGTCGGCGTCACTGAACGCGACCAGCACATCTGGCTTGCTCGTCATTCCGTATACGAGTCCGACACGGCGCGTCGTGTACAAGTAGCGCAGCACGCGGATCGCTGCCTTCCAGTGCGCCTCGCCAGCGTTCTCCACGTAGCGACTCAAATGGCACACAGCGTAGGCCACATCCGGTCGGGTGCATGTACTGATGTAGAGCAGGCACCCGATCAATGATCTGTACGGCCGACGCGCCATCATAGCCTTTTGCTCGTCGGTCACTGGAACGTCATGCATCGACAGCTTGGTGCTGATGTCGCACGGGTTGTAGGTAGCACGAGAGTCGACTTGATTGAACCGCGTCGCAACGTCCACTATGTACTGGGTCTGGTTGATCACGAGGGTTTGCTTTCCGGTGTCCTGTTCGAGCTCCATGCCGAGCACGAACTTTGCTTGCCCCAATTCCTTGAGACGAAAGTGCTGCTGCAGTCTGGACTTGATCCTATCGATCACCGCCACGTCCTCTGCAGCTATCAACATGTCGTCCACATACAGGCAAAGGTACACCAACTCGGTCCCAGTGCGGCGCACATAAATGCAGGAGTCAACACTCGATGGCTGGAAGCCAAGTTCAGTAAATACACGGTCGATGGTCTGGTTCCAGACGTGTGAGGCTTGCTTCAATCCATACAATGATTTGCGTAGCGCACACACCATGCCTTCCGGCGCATCCACACCCTCGGGGATCTCCATGAACACTTGCTCTTTGAGAACTCCATACAAAAATGCAGTGTCCACGTCGAACTGCCACACCGCGTACCGACGTGCACAGCAAACAGAAAGTAGCACGCGAATCGAGTTGATGTTGGCCACCGGAGAGTACGTTTCAAAGTAGTTCACACCGAACTGCTGGCGGAATCCTTGCGCCACTAGTCGTCCTTTGTATCGCACAACTTGGCCCTTCTCATTGCGTTTCTTGTTGAAGACCCATTTGGCGCCAATGACCTTCATGTCACCTCTACGGGGTACGAGATCCCAGGTTCCATTGCGAATATGTGCGCCTATCTCGTCCTGGATGGCGGTCTTCCACTGATTTCTATCAGGTCCAGTCGTAGCTTGTTTGAACGTGGCCGGCATGTCCGAGCCAGCGGCCGCCGCCGAGATAAAGCTGTACTCCTCCTCCTCCTCTTGACGCGGTCGCTTGGCACGAGGGACGTCCACCCGATCATCATCGCGGTCGTACAGCACTAGGCTACGCTCTTCCGTACCACCCCAAGTCCCATCCTCAAGCTGCAACGGTTGGTCGCGGTCCCTCAGTGTCACACTGGACTGGTATATGTTGCTGGCCCTGTAGTTACTTGTGGGTCGGAACACCATGGCGTTGTCGTCGAGTGAGTCATTGGTAATCGACACTCGCTCAGTTCTGGGCAATGCAGATAGCTGGGGCAGCTGCTCTTCCACTGCTGGTGGCGGCGCTCCAGACGAGCCGCCGTCATCACCATCGTTGTCGTCCCCGACATCGGACATCCGTTCCTCCATGTCGACATCATCACGGCTCGTGGGTTCGTCGACTGCGTTGAAGTCATCGTCAGCGTCTTTCCACACAATGTACTGAATGTTGGTTGACGACTGGTCACTGTAGAGTCCGTCGACCTCGCGCTCGTCTAAAGCCAACGAGCGGCTCAGCATGACCTTGCCAGTCTCATGGTTCACCACTCGATACGCCTTGGTCTGTTCGGAGTATCCGATCATCATACAGCGGTAGCTCTTTGCATCGAGTTTGGTTCTCTTTTCCTTGTCGACGTGAGCGTACCCCATCGATCCAAACACACGGACGTGGCTCAGACTCGGTCGACACCCAAAGCAGATCTCATATGGTGTCCGGTCCGGATTAGCGGTGTTGACGAGGCGGTTGAACAAGTACACAGCAGTGCTGACAGCCTCTGCCCATCATTTCGTCGTCACACACTTGTAGTGGAGCATGATCCTCGCCATCTCAACCACGGTCCTGTCCATCCGTTCAGCCAGCCCGTTTTGCTGTGGGCTGCACGGAGTCGTGAGCTGATGCACTATGCCACTTGAGCGACAAATCCCATCGAAAGTTTTGTTCACATACTCCGTGCCATTGTCCGTCCGGACTGTCTTGATCTTGCGACCAAACTGATTTTCCACGAGAGCCTTGTAGTCACGGAATCGATCAGCCACTTCGCTCTTTTTCTTCAGGAAATATGGTACCACGTATCGCGAGTAGTCATCCACAAAGAGCAAAATGTACTTGGAACCAGCCGATGATGGAGTCTTGAGGGGACCCATCACATCGCTGTGAACAAGCTCCAACACCTCGCTCGATTTCACTTGCGTCTTGGCATGGGGAAGCTTGCCGTGGTCTGCTTTCCCTTCATACATCCCGAGCACAAGCCTCCAGAGTCCTTCTTCACCGCCGGTAAGCCGTCAACAACGGCTTGGGTCTGACCATAGCGCGTGTCGGACGCATGGTCAGTTCGCGCGTGCCACAGCTCCCACTGTGTCGGCACGCCACCAAGCTCGACGACAAGTGCACGCTCTGGATCGGCATGCAGTTGGTACACGTTACCGACCTTCGGGACCTTCAAGACAGTCTCACTCTGGTTCAGGAACCAGCAGAAATTCGCACTGAACTTCACAGTCAACCCGCGCGCCGTAATGCGCGCCACCGACAAGAGACGTCGGTCCAAGGCTGGAATGTGCAACACGTTCTGGATCACAATAGGTTTGCCTTGGTACCCAGTGATGCGGATGTTCCCGACACCCACTGCCTTCATGGCCGCACCATCCGCGATAGTGACATTGACCGGCTCCTCCAGTTTGCGGTATGTCACAAAGTCATCCTTGAGAGGCGACATGTGCGACGATGCACCACTGTCGACGAGCCACCCACGAGTCGGCCCGTTTCCCACCGAGAACAGCATCTCGTCGCTGCTCTGCTGCTTGCAGTCAGCCTTCTTGTGGCCACGCTTGCCACACGAGTAGCATTCACCATTGAACTGCCACTGCTGCTTTTGCTTCTTGCGACCTCCCTTATGGGGTTTCTTCATTGCCTTCTGACCGACATGGCGCACCTTGAACGCCGCCTCCTCAGTTTCAGCCTTCTCTTGCTTTTCATACGCTTTGAGAAGCTTCTCCTTGACCTCTTCGAGGATCAAGTCGTGAGCGTTCTCGATGATCGCCACGATGGTGTCGTACTCACTCGGCAAGCTCCCGAGCAGTATCACCAGCTGGCGGGCCGTGTTCAGCCCATCGCCCACCGCCTCCATGGCAGTGACGAGCTCATCGAATCGATCAATGTGAGCAGTCATGGTCTGGCTTGCCTCCATCTTGAAGTCGTGCAGTCGGCGCGTCAGTTGCACCCGGTTCTGTAGACTCGATCGGTTGTAGTACTCCTTGAGCACATCCCACGCCTGCTTGGCCGTCACGGAAGCCCTGATCTTCGTCTGATGCTCCAGCTCGACACCTTGAGCGATGATGGCGAACGCCTTCATATCACCAAGCCGCCAGGCCTCAGTGATCTCACCCTCTTGTTTCACGACCGTCAGATGATCGATCAACCCCTTGCGAGCGAGTGTCATCCTCATGTTGAATTCCCAATGGAAGTAATTGTCCGTGCTGAGACGATCGTCAGGCTTCTTCATTATCCCTCCCGCGAAGCCACTTGGGCTCATAACCTGATGAATTTTACTTGCGCAGTTGATTGGAAATGGAAGAGTAATTAAGAAAGAGCAGGTTACTCTAAGCTAGTCCTGGCACTGGTCCTTAGTTCGCCTGACGTCCTCTATCTCCTACGATCCCATTGTGGTGCTCAGCCAGCACCTTCACTCAATATGCATGTGACCCGCACTCACGTGTCACTTCAACTTCACTCAGTGAGTCGTCGGAACAGCACTCACAGGCTGGACCACAGCGAACCTTCCTGGCTCCTGCCACAAGAAGGTTCCCACTGGTGACAGTGTCTTCCTCATGTAAGCATGCAGCATATACTCCTGTCGGGTCGTGCTGAGTGCGCTTCCCAACATGACTGCATGTAGACCTTTGTCATAACTGCTGTACATGCATGCATCTCTACTATAGTCAAGTGACTAGCTGGCTCAAGGTAGGAGGATCCGCCATACCTGGATACTTTCAAAACAATATTTGAGTGAGCCAGTTCTGCGACGCAAAAACCAATTAAACAGACCGTCTCGCTGTGAGACTTTCACGATGTACAGCGCGTGACAAACTTCAAAAGTTCGCGGTAGTAGTTGTAGTCAGGGTTGGTCTTGAGCGCGTTTTTAGAGAGACCATTGAGACCATTGAGACCATTGAGACCCAACATGTTCTTAACGTACCACTTGGGTCTTCTTGCTGACTTGCACATGCTACGCGAGAAAGTATGATGTTTGGGCGTATTCGTATAGAAACAGCTTTCTCGAACCTCCACGATGCACCAGGGAATGCCTGGGGAAGTTGTCGGTAAAAGCAGAGATGTGGGCTCAAGCAGATCCAAGAGGTACGTCAAGGAAATGTTGGGACTGTCCAAAAGTACCAAGGAGACCAACCCGTACTACCAGTACTACTTGGATTTCTTGAAATTGGCCGGGATGAAGGAATGAAGGATGGCTGACTGAAGTTGGGGCTGGTGAAGGTTTTGGTCGTGGGTTCATATAAATGCAAGAGGTGCTGAGGAGATTTCATGCTACATGTAGTTGAAGTTATGTGGCTAAATATGAAATTGAACAAAGTATTCACCATTTGTCACTAAAACCCAATATTTGTTTTACTAGTTCCACTATTAATAATTCTTATTTGTCTATATATGCAATCTAAGTAATTCTTCTTGGCTATGTCTGTTAGATCAATTTAACGTTACGCAATCACTTGTTAAAAATCGACAACAGCAGATGAACGTGAGGACAGCGCTGACTCGTCCGTTGCAGAGGCTACTGCGGCTCCAGCAGACACGCTACATCGCTAGCGTGCAGGTCACACGTGACACAGGCCTCCCAGATCTCATTATCACGCCGCTGGCCGCTCAGGTGCGGGTTCTGTTGTCTCAAACACCGGAAAACATTCATTTATTTCTGAAAAGTATCGGTTTATTGCCTATTATTTTTGCTGTAGAAACTGATTGAGGCTGCACAACGCCAGAAAGCAGAGAATCTGATGCTGCGTGTAGCAGTGGAAGGTGGTGGATGCTCAGGGTTCAAGTATGTATACGAATTCGAGAAGGATGCGACGCTAGACGCCGAGGAAGACATGTACGGTATAGTGCACTAAATTGATATGTTGTATATTAACTGTTCATCTGGCACTAAACTTATATTGGTGCGTTTTCCCAGAGTATTTGAGCAGCATGGAGGCAAAGTGGTGGTGGATAAAGAGTCGTTGGAGTTTATTCGAGGCAGTACCGTGGACTTTGAGCAGGAACTCATCCGGAGCGCCTTCGCAATCATCAATAACCCCAATGCTGCCAGTGGCTGCGGCTGCGGTTCATCTTTTGACCTCAAGGACTAAATGGAGATCACAAGGCCGCGTTGGGGCTCAAAAACTCATTTCACAATGCATAATAAGAAGTCGTAGCACTGTTTGATCACTTGTTTTTGCTTGTAGTGCTGCAAAGGTGTTGTGCTGGAATTCACTCCCAGAGAACGACCACGCCATTCTTGTCACAAGAAGCCACCCCTTGGCCGTCAGGGCGCCATACGCAACAGGCTACAGCACCGTGGTGGCCTGTGGAACCAGGCTTAAGTTGTGTCTCGAGCTTCCCAGTGCGTGTATTCCAGATGAACAGCACGCCAGAAGCACCCCGCAAGGGCATAGCGTCCGTCGGGGCTCAGTGACGCTTGACCCCAATCGAATCCACACTGGTAATCTTTGTGTCGTAGTTCACGCAGCACACCGTAGGTGCGTGGGTCTATTACACGCAGAGAATGATCGCGAGAATTCGTGAGCAGCTCACTACCACCGAAGCTCACAGACGTGGCCTGCTCGTCATGAAGACCACGGAGTTCTTGCACGCAGCGCCTACTCCTCGTGTCCCAGAACCGCACAGCGCCGTCTTGGTGTGCACTCGCGAACTGCACGAAGCCAGTGTCAGTACTCGACGGCGCCGCAATATCATTGCAGCTCGACACGCAGCTCACAGTTTGCAATCGTACACCTCGAACAACGTCCCATACACGGAGACTTCTATCCGAGGAGCCCGTAATGACTTCATGGGGCGCTACAGGAGAGAACTCTGCCGCCAAAACTTTACCTTTATGTCCAGTCAGCGTCTGCATGACGCGTCCAGTACCCACTCTCCACACAAAACACTTACGATCACACCCTGTCCCCAGCACCAATGCACCATCTTCCGAAGCTCTCACACACAGCAACGGATGTGCAGTCCCCACTCCTCGATACTCCCCGAGAGCTCTCGGAGGCATCAACGACGCTGCCTCCGCTTCCCACGCTCTCACCGTTCCGTCACTACTGCCACTGAATAAAATCTTCCCGGAAGTGTTAAAACACACTGAATTCACCTCAGTCGCATGTGCTCGGATGGAATGTGTGACGTGTGTCACCAATTTCGATTTCAACCCCTGGACACCTCCGTTCTCCTCCTCACTCAGCAGTAAATGACTCATACTCTCCGCTGCCTCTTGAGTGGCCAAGGCCGACAGTGCTGGGGACGGCATTTCGCCCTCATTCTCTCCACTTGTAGCCTGGATCCAGTCATGCAAAAGCGCACTCTTTTCGGCCACTTGAGTCTCTAATTCGGCACTTCTGCGCCGTAATTTAGTCGCTTCAGCTTCACTCTGCTCCAGTATACTCCTCTGTCTGACCAGTTCCTCTCTGGACAGTAATAAAGCTGCATCCATTCCTTGAGCGCCTTGTCCTTCTCCTGACTAAGAGCCAGCTCTTCGTCTAGTCTTTAGTGACTAAAATAAGTTTTTGTTCCCATTTTTCCCGTTCTTGGAGCAGATTTTTGCTTTCGGAGACTAATTCCAGTTGATGACCTGCATAATTCGCTAATTGTGCGTTTTTAGCAGCTAATTCCGCCTCTAAGCGTTGAATTGCTGCTAAATATTTCGTAGCAGCAGCTTCGTCTTGTTCTTGAGCTGTCGGGAGACGGAGAGAAGCTCCGAGAGACGAAGAACTGGTGTTTAGAGCAGAACGGAAGAGTAATTGTTGGTGAGAGGAGATTAAATCACTAAAACCAGCCACTTCACGTCGATTGCGAGCCTCCAGGAGCCGCAGAGCTTCTTCGGAGAGCCAAGTCGATGCCATGATTGAGAAGGTTACGAAATGGGTATTACAGTCTCCATCTGATTGTACCTATATTAGATATCCCCATCTGAAATGTACCCATTTGTTATGATAGTTTCCCCAATTCGTGACGACCCCCAAGAAATAAGCAACTTTCAGAATTGTCACTAAATTAGTTTAACGAACGTTTACAAGTAGTAGTAGTACCAGTAGTAGTACTACTACTACTACAACAACAACTACTACTACTACAACTACTACGACGACGACCCAAAGAAACAAAAATATCAAAGACACTCCAACTCTAGAGGCGAATGGTGGGAAAGCATCGCGTGAGTGTCTGTCGGGAGATCACAGCGAACAAACAAGTGGTGTACCTGCAGCAAGAAATCAAAACGATGAATCACTAGTCTCTCAAGTCCTATGCTAACTGCCACTAAGGCTTCCTTACTACTTGCCACCTAACTGGAATCGTTCCAAGTACCCGACACCGTCGTCACCATTAACAAGCAGCTCTAAAACCAAAAGATGTTCGTGTTGGAAAGCACCACGTCCACGAATCTATTCCCATCGAGTGTACGCCATTCTGGCGTGACCTGCACCTCTGGTGATGCGCATGATGTTATGGCGCTGTAGAACTGGTTTTGAATTTGCCGTTCTCGAGCAATGTGGTACACCTTTTCAGCCGCAACATACTGCAATCGAGACGAGCCCATGCGCTGGATGCAAAAACGTGGAGCTCAGATCTTCAGGTGCATATTCGATGCAAACTGGAGTTGCTCATTTTGATCCTCGTGGTAGAAGCAGTATCGGGGCAACAATTTCTGGAAGTTTTCCCTTTATCATAAGCATGGACAATCTTGCCAGAAGAAGCTTTGTTGTTATCGCAGTGGAAAGTCAAGCTTTCAATCTGGTCAGCGTAAAAGCTTCAATTCACAACCTGGTAATGTAACCTCAATTGTGTTTGCGTGGATTGAATACGCTAGTAGCCTGCACGAAGTCAGGACTGCCGTTACTGGAAAGTGCGTACTCCTGATATCCTGGGACGCAGTGAAGCCAAAGAAGAACTGGCATGCGGAAGTTATTAGACAAGTTGTGCGCTTTTAAATGCATCGCATTGAAGACTTCAATGCGATTTATTTGTTTGTTTTTACGACCCAAGGGCATAAAGGTTGCTTGATAAGTAAGATGCCGAATAACAACCCCGAAGGGATGGAGAGAGATGAAATTACTAGTGTGTCGTAGCATGGAGACCACCTTAGAGGTGGTTCGTCGACGTTGCTTGATCACGTGCAGACTTGTGTGATGAGGGATATAAGATGCTGATGACTAGACAAAAATGGTTGCAATTGGTGAATCTTGACTTCCGTGTACGTCACTGATCCGCTTCGTTCATCCATTCCGCTGGAAGTAATGTTTTTAAGGCAGTTGCGAAAACAAATTACGAGTTGTCTTCATAGTTCCCTGATGGTATCCTGACAACGAATTGGGTGATCAGTGATTACCATCACCAAACAAGCTCTCGAGGAATCAATGAATCCAGTCGAAGCGAAAGGTGAAGTCAAATCCTACAGTGTACAATATACGCCACATTCAAACCACAAGCTATCAGAAGGATGCCGTCAAAATATACGTCACAAATGAATTTACCGTAGTGAGCTACACGGCAGGTCAGTGTTAGCAACATCCAGACCGTCAGTTTACTTTGAATAAGCGGCATCTGTGTCTCCAATACAAAGAGATGGTAGAGTGTTCGCATGCCATAATTATGTTGGCTGGCAATGACGAGAACAAGAAACGATGCGCATTTGAGCAGTCCATAAACAAAGATAACTTGCGCTGTAGCGTCAATATTCTCCTCGGTAATGCCATCCAGCTCTGTGTGATATTGCGCACTCGGCAGCCGAACCATTACGCATAGAAAAATACGTAGACAATCGGGATGAAAGACTCCAAATATTCGGTTAGCACAAGACACTCGGACGTGAACAAAATCTCCAGCGTTCTCTGGAGAATTCGTGAAGAGCATAGTTTCTGCTGGGCACTTGCCTTCCGAGCCATTAACTCGCCACCTTTTCCTTGGTGCATTGGCTTCGTCGATATATTGACATCAATGCCGTTCATATTAACCGTGGCGCTGCGTCGAGATCTAATGACACACTTCAGCGGAAGTTTCTCCAGATGAGAAAGATAATTTATTCCCGCTTTGGATAGCACATGAGGTAGGCAGGACCGGAGTTGAATTTGCGAACGATCCTGTTTTCCAAACTTAACAGAAACCTGACACAATGAGTATCCTACATCGAGCAAGTGAAGACGGTAGCTGACGCCACCAAACTCGTGAATCAGTCGAGTCTGAATGTCAGATGCGTTTTGGTGCATTCCCCGCAGTGTTAAGATCGTATGTATGACGTCAAAACTCATAATGACGGCAATACTAACACTCGCAGATGTTCTCTGCATAAACGTTGCCATGTACACCGCATTGAAGAAGTCCACTGTGAAGATAACCCCTTCGGGAACCATATCTTCCATGTGGCTGATACTCACAGCAACCATATTCCTCGTGATGAATTTTATAGCTGGCAGCAGTAGCAGCACAGGCAACTCGTACGTCGTATTCGCAACGGTATTGAATAGTACTTGATAAAATGGGTAGATGCCAAGAGTGAGCGCCTGTGCACATATGAACAAGAGAAATCTCCACAGCTGAGTAGGGTGCGCCAGCACTCTTAAACCCTCGGTCTCCAACCACAATCCGAAATGAGGCTGCGACCAAAACAAGTAACGGTGGCACCATCGAAACACTCATGAACGGGATCGGGAATGCCAAGTGAGCTGCGACCACCATGCACAATGCAGCATACCCCGTTGCTACATGCCAGTATTAGCCCAACCCGTGGCGAGGAAATTGTGACGCCCTCAATCAAATGTTGTAGCTCAATCAAAACCGTGTAGGCGATCATACCACCGACAATAGTTCCACGGATCCAAATACCATAGTTTGCTTTCCACCCAGCATTCGGGTCTTGCAACGGTACGCATTCTTGTGCAAGTACGAACACCATCATGGGCAAGGTGTTCCGAAACAGACCAGAAAGACTCTGGTCCTCGAAGTGTTTCGCGTATATTGTCCAAGTGCCAGAAGCCTCTCGACGGAGTAGCTGCCACGATGACTCACTTGGGTCGAGCGCCATAAACGCCAAAGCTTGGAAAATAGAAATCGGTCGCATCTCACGAGGTTCTTTGACTCGTGAGACACGTAGCTGGTTGATTCAACTACAGGTCTCACCAAAGGCGATACCATGCTCGTGTGTATGCAGCGCTTGTGTTATTTCGCGCTCGCAAAGACCGTTTTTCTGCTAAAATAGCGTCCATTAGTTTTACTGCTCTCCTTCATTACCACTGCTAACCATTTAACATGAACTCCAGCACGAAAAGTTTCTTTGGATGTCTATCCGTTGATCAAAAACGACGGAAGGGTCTCTAATTTGTTGTGAAATAGCAGAGTAGCTGGCGGTGACGCACCCCATGATGACTGTATTGGTGTTTCAACCGTGACAGAATGCCTACTGCTCCTGCTCACTGTTATCTCCATTCCTGTCGTCACGGGCACATACCCTGTCAGACCCAACCGGTTCCTGGGCACTTGCCTCGACTCGGCATGGGTGACGCGGATGGAAACGAATCTCAGTATCTCCAGCCAGGATCGTGACTCACTCGATATACAGTGCGACAGCATCTATTGTCAGTTGATCGTTTTCAATATGCTCACCCTTGAATTGCCATTCTCTGTTTGCTTCAGATTGACGATCCACGGACGGCGTCTGGAACGGCGTACACGGACAGATGTATACCTGCAAGACAAATCTTTCATGGTGCCAACCAAGACGCGCAGGGCACAACTCGGGGTGATGTTGCTGGTACTCGTCTTGGATGTGGGTCTCAGTTAAAACACCAAGTGAAGCCTTTGTTCAACTTGAACACTGCTGCACCACAACCGAAACCGAGATGCCTGCAGCAGCAAACCAATAACAGCAATAACAATAACATGTTAGCTATACGACGCTGATTGTCATGCTTGAACTTGGCCAAAGTGCCGATATGTTATAAACATCGTTGAAAGCAGTTATAGGATGGAACTTCCCACCCCAGCGTCTGGCTGGGGATGAGGCTTTATTTTGCGAGGCTTATGCTCTTTTTCCGGTTTGTTTCGCATCCTACTCGTAACGCATCTTGTTGTGATTCTGGCCTGGCAGTCGACCGCTTGCCCTTGAGTTCTGCCGAGAATGGAGCACCAGGCATACCAGCTACTGCACTTAAGCAGCCTCGGGGGTCTCCACCACGAACTCGCCGGCGACTTCCAGGGGCTGGTTCTGCCACTTCACCTTGGGCAGGTACTCACCCTCAGTCACGAACTGGCGGGGCAAGTCCAGTGTCGTCCACACGTCCTCAAGAGCAATCATGAGGTCCTCCACCATGGCATCCGTGTGAGTGGGCAACGGCGTCAATCGCAGCCGCTCCTCACCGCGGGGCACTGTCGGGAAGTTGATCGGCTGCACATAGATGCGGTGCTTCTCCATGAGAATCCGCGAGGCCTCCTTCACCTTAACAGCGTCGCCCACCATGAGCGGGATGATGTGACTCACACTCGGTAACAGCGGGAATCCGGCGTCCACCAGCTTGTTCTTGAGGTCCTGCGAGCGTTTGTGCATGACGGTACGCTCCTCCTGACTCTCCTTCAAGTGGTTCACCGACGCACGAGCACCTGCCGCTAGCATCGGGGGCATCGACGAGCTAAAGATAAAGCCTGAAGCGCACGAACGCATAGCGTCCACCAACGCCGCATTGCCAGCCACATATCCGCCCATGATACCAAATCCCTTGGCCAAAGTGCCGGTCACCATCGTGATTCGATCCAAGCAGTGGTCGCGTTCAGCGACACCGGCACCGCGGTTACCATAAAGACCGACAGCATGCACTTCATCATTGAACGTCATGGCGCCATATTTGTCCGCCAAGTCGCAGATCTCATGGAGCGGAGCCACCGTGCCTTCCATGGAGTTGACACTCTCAAAGAGAATGAGTTTGGGCGCGTTCGGGTCCGCCATTTTGAGTTTTTCCTCCAAATCCTTGGTGTCATTGTGTTTGTAAATGTATTTCTTGGCTCGACTGTTGCGGATCCCTTGGATCATACTGGCATGGTTCAAACTGTCCGAAAACATAATCAGGTCTGGGAAAATTTTGGTCAACGTACTGATGACAGAATCATTGGCCACATAGCACGATGTAAACAACAGCGCTGCTTCTTGTTGGTGCAGATCTGCCAGGTCTTTTTCCAGCATCACGTGGTTGTGGTTGGTACCAGAGATATTGCGTGTACCACCCGAGCCAGCGCCACTCTTCATAAGGAATTCTTGCATTGCAGCAATGACCTTTGGATGCTGTCCCATACTCAGATAGTCATTACTGCACCACGCGACCACTTCTTTCGTATTGCCACAGTCCTCGTGGTGTGTGGCACGAGGGAATTTGCCACGTTTACGTTCTAAGTCGGCAAACAGACGATAACGTCCTTCCTTCTTGATAGTAGCAATAGTCTGCGCGAAGCCAGTCTCATACTGAGAGGCAGACAAACCTCCGACGCGCGTCTGCAGCGTAGCAGACGTGGGGAAGCTCGCAATAGCAGATGAGTAAGGCTTGGGACTGCCCAGAGACTGCACCTTCTGCTTCTTGAGCTCCGCCATGCGCTTGAGCGTCGCGTCCGACGTGGTGGACGAGTGATGCGCTTGGCCGACACAACTAGCGCCCATAACCGTCGACATGTGCGGACACATCTTGGCCAACTGCGAGATGTTGGGTAGCAGAGCAGCACGAGCTGAAGACAGTGAGTGCATGAAGGGGCAGCGAGGGGCAGCTTGCAGACGCCCAGCGGCGACACGAGCAAGAGCCATCGTACGGAGGGAGAGCTTGAGCGATTGACTTGTGCTGGTGGTGACCAGTTCCAAAATGACGCATCGCATGGAGAGGACGTGGGGTGGGAGTTAGGGTGGGCCGTGCTTTGTGTCGATTGGACGGTTTCAACGTCATCTCTCCTGGATACGTGTGGTAGGCGGGGAATAACATAGTGAACATAAGTAAGAGAACCTGCACCAACAGAATCAAGCAGCTGTCGTGAGGGAGGGGAAACCATTCTGACGAGAAACGCGCGGCATGTTTGCGAACCATTTGGATAGGCTATGTGGGGGGAGGCAAGTCACTCATCTTCAGTATGGTCGGACATTTGCTTGTCTTGGCCCCACGATGTCCGCTCTGCATGGCATGACCCAACAAAATAGGAAAAGGAGACTACCAATAGTGAACATAACCAGATGCCGCGGCCGAACGTCGAAAACACAGCGGGATGTGAATGCGTAAAAGCTTGTCTAAGTTGCCTTGTTGCAGGCCGCAACTCCCGATGAGAAGTAGACATTTTTATCCTGCAGCACTCGGGATCCCAGCTCTTACTTGATGCAATGCATTGTTGTGCGGGCCACAGTTGGGCAAAGCTCCAACTGGCACCGCAGCTACAGTACTAATGGAGTATCGACCCTCCATTGGATATTACAATACCAGTGATCTACGCATTCCAGATGGAATACGGGCACGATGGGCGTTCCGGAGTTGCATGCGTCGCTCTCGGTAGAAAAGATCGCAACGCAACGCAACGCATCGATTCGAATGAGACTCCTTTGTATGTTGAAGTGAACGATGTATCGCTGATCATTGCTTTGACAAGAAGGCGAACTTCTAGCGCCAATATGCTATACTATAGCGCAGTATTGGCGATTTACGAAACACTTGATAGTTTAGTCCAAACGGTGATTGCCCATGCTCCGCATGCCACACCTATCTTCTGCTTACAGCACCCGCATAAATGTTCGCTCGTCTCACGCAGAGAATCTACCGGTACTTCGCGCCAGATAAATGAACTACTGCGCGTGTCAAACATTTAAATGACAATAATGCTCTGCCCACGCTCAACATCCACCATGCCATTTACTGTGTCTACTGAACACACAAGCACCAAGCACCACCACCAAGCAGCCCTCAATAGCTGCACCACCGGCACCATTTGGTACAGTATGCTCAATCAGAGGATATTATTATGCGTTATGACAGTTCGTTCATGACGCAGTGTAATTCTATAACCTATCAAATAGCTTATTAATCAACAGTTTGCCTGATAGTCGGCCATGGGCGAGCGTAAGGTGCTCAACAAGTACTTCCCTCCGGACTTCGATCCTTCGTTGATCCCTCGTCGTAAACGCCCCAAGAATGAGCAGATCGAGGTGCGTATGATGCTCCCTTTCTCCATCCAATGCGGCACCTGTGGGGAATATATGTATCGAGGCAAGAAGTTTAACTCCCGAAAAGAAGAAGTTTTGGAGGAAAACTATCACGGAATCCGAATCTACCGCTTCTACATTAAATGCATCACGTGCTCCTCCGAAATCACCTTCAAAACGGACCCTAAGCGTGGGGATTATGTCGCAGAGCATGGCTGTCAACGGAACTTTGAGCCGTGGAGAGAGACGGAGGACGAGGAACAAGCGGCAATCGCCCAGAGAGAGGAAGAGGAGAAAGGGGACGCCATGAAGGCGCTGGAGAACCGCACTCTGGACTCTAAGAGGGAGATGGACATTTTAGATGCATTAGATGAGATCAAAGCCATCAACCAACGCCATTCCAAGGTGGACACGGACAAACTCTTGCAACAACATGCACAAGTGGGGGAGTTAAGTAAAGAAGAGAGGGAGAAACAGCTAGAGGAAGACAAACAGGAGGCACATCGTGTCTTTGAAGAGCGACAAAAGGCGCAGCAGAAGCATAATGCGCTCAAGAGACCAGTAAATAACGCTACGAAGGAAGCTGCGACCACGGGATTGGCATCGAGAGGTGACAAGAAACCAGAGGCAATGCCCAAGCTGGCGGTGACTATCAAGAAGAAGACTGCAGTTGTTGCAAAGAAGAAGAAAGCGAAGGCCAGCACCTATACCACCCGTTGCTAACTTGGTGGCGGGGTATAGCGACAGCAGCGATGAATAACAGGTAGACTTGTGTACCAGTAGGAACTCGTTGATATATGCTGTTCTCTTCTTTCCACAACACTATGCATCTCGTTTATTGGTTCGGCTCATACGGTGCCAGCAGATTCTCAGAGAAAGCCTTCAGAGACGGTACGCCACGCACCTCTTCATTGAGAAGCGGCATCTCCACGACGTGGAAATCTTCGTACAGATCGTAGATCTGATCGATGTATTTTTGCTGCATCTTCTGTCGAGCATTGCAGCTCTTGCAGCTCGAGTTCTCCTCCGGGTACAGCACCTGGTTCACCACCACATTGTGCACATCGATCTCGTACTTGGTGAGCTCCTGCACCAGACGCTCCGTCTCGTACAGCGACAGGAACTCGGGAATGCACACGCACACGAAGGTGGTGCGTTCCGGGTCCTTGAACTGCGCGTTCACCTTCTGGATGACTCTCGCGTCTGCTCCAGCTTGCCCAACAGCATCTCCTGGGACGGCAGAGCGCCTCCCAGCAGCGCCGAGACCTGGGAGAACATCCCCGAGAACTGATTCTTGAGTGACAAGATCTTGTCAAAGGCTTTATCCAATGCCGTAGGGAAGCTCAGAAGACGCAGTGTGTGTCCTGTGGGGGCCGTATCGAACACAATGACCGAGTAGTCCATGTTCTGCACCTGCTTCATGAGTTCCGCGAAGCTCATGGCTTCGTCAATGCCTGGATGGAGTTGGTCAGGTCCTTCATGAATGAAGCCATGCCAGAGTTATCCTGCACACCGTCAGAGTTCATCTCTTCCAGCTAAATAACATATGAAAACAACAAAAGGTTTAGTGAACATCGAATTGATCATAGTTTGGTCATAGTATAAAGACCGTCCGTACATCGACGTTCGGGTCGATCTCCATGACCGCGAGGTTCGAGAAGCCGTTGACGGGTGTCGGCTCCCGTGTAAACTTCTGTCCGAATGCATCACTGTTTGATATGTTAGAGCATATTGTTAATACAATCTATATGATAGGAGATGATATGGAGAATATACCTGAGGTTGTGCGCTGGGTCCGTAGACACGATGAGAACCTTCTCGCTGCGCCGCCAGTTGGATCGCCAGACAGCAGGACGTCGTGGTCTTACCCACGCCACCTTTACCTCCTACGAACACCCACTGCAGTGTCTTCTGCGCCACCAGGTTGCGCAGACTCGCCTCAGGCACGTCCGTCAATTCCTCCGCCATCTTTAGCTGTAAAATCTCTATGTAAGACCACGTGGCTCGGTTGACATTGCAATACGCCCGACACTCCAATCGCTCCCAATATTATTGAACTATTGACTATCGGATAGTCAAATAAATTGACATCCTGAT
This sequence comes from Phytophthora kernoviae, assembly GCA_008080845.1. Classification (NCBI taxonomy): domain Eukaryota; phylum Oomycota; class Peronosporomycetes; order Peronosporales; family Peronosporaceae; genus Phytophthora; species Phytophthora kernoviae. The sequence continues at coordinate 126,682 of VKKV01000242.1, forward strand.
AGTCAATATTAGCTGTCCCATGTCTGTGGTTAGTATCGAACTAGCGCTTCCGTCGGTGTCATGATGTCGGCTCTGCTTCGAACGGCGCTCCGCCCCACGACCGCGGCTGCGTCCCGTGCTGGCGCTCAACGCTCTCTGTGGGCGAAGGTCCCCGCGAATCAGGATGCTGACCGTATTGCTAGCCGCATGCAGACGATCCTGGCGGAGGACGGCACGCTCAAGACGTTGGGACTCAAGCGGTTCCACGAGAAAAAGTGGCAGAAGCGCAAACGCAAAGCGGAGGAGCAGAACATCCGCCGCGCTAACCGTCGCGTTGGTTCCATGATTCAATTCATCTTGAACCGCAAGAAATCGTGCGTCCAAAGTGTTGTCATATGAGCTTTTGCATCGTGTACTAACTGTGTGGCTATCGGTATGTGTTCGATATGTAGCGGTCACTAAGCTGGGAAATCGAACTGGGTCGATCACAATAGGAGATGCAGAAGGTTTAATACCAGGAGAGGAATATAGGGACGCTGTATTTTGCAGTGGAGTTTGACTTGGACGCTGTTCCTGTTCCTGTTCCTGTTCCTGTTCCTGTTCCTGTTCCTGTTCCAGGGTCTTAAAATCGACGGATCAGTGTGTTATGGTTGCAGAATATTTAGCAGAAGAGAATAGTTTCTTCATTGAAACGGATGCTTGTTATAAAAGGCTTGGATGAGGCGTCCACATGGATTCAGGAAGGCAAAGGCTGCTAAAGTGTGTTTGGCCGAGACAGATCTAGGCGAGCCACGTCTTGATGTCAGCGATCTGCTTCTGCACAGCGCTCTTGCTGGTGCCACCCGTGACATTTTGCGCTCGACGCTGACGTCAAAGTTCCACACGTCCATGACGTCCTGCTCGAACTTGGGGTGCAGTGTGGACAGCTCCTCGAATGTCAACGCGTTGAGCGACTTGTTCTTGTCCTCAGCGAGTCGCACGGCGGCACCAGCAACGTGGTGAGTCTCACGGAACGGGACGCCCTTGCGCACAAGGTACTCGGCCAGGTCCGTGGCCAGCATCTCCGTGACAAGGAAGCTGCGCATCTTGTCACCGTGAGGGGTCATGGTAGCCAGCACGCCCGTGGCGATCTGGAGGCAGTCCTGGATGGTGTCCACCACGTCGAACAGAGCCGTCTTGTCCTCCTGCAGGTCCTTGTTGTAGGAACGCGGCAGGCCCTTGAGCGTCACGAGGAAGCCATTAAGGCGACCGATGATAGTGCCACTCTTGCCACGGAGCAGCTCCAGAGCATCCGGGTTCTTCTTCTGCGGCATAAGACTGCTGCCAGTGCTGTAAGCGTCCGCCATAGTGACGAACTTGAGCGTGTTGTAGATGATCAGGTCCTCCGACATCTGTGACAGATGCACCATGAGCATCGAGGCCCAGAAGAGGAACTCAGCGACGAAGTCGCGGTCACAGACGCCATCCAGACTGTTGGGCGTGACGTTGGCAAAGCCCAACGACTTGGCCAGAGCTTCTCGGTCGAGTCCGAACGAGTTGCCAGCCAGAGCTCCATTGCCCAGAGGCATGTAGTCCACACGCTTGGTCAAATCCGTCAGACGGTCAGCATCACGGAGCAGAGCAGCTCCGTGGGAGAGCACCCAGTGCGAGAAGCGCAACGGCTGCGCTGGTTGCAAATGCGTGAAGCCAGGCATAAGCAGGTCAATGTTGTTCTCTGCCAGCTGATTAGCAGTGCCAATGAGCTCCTTGAGACCATCTTGAATACCCACAATGGTGTGCTTTAGGTACAGACGGACGTCGGTGGCCACCTGGTCGTTGCGACTGCGTCCCGTGTGGAGTTTGCCACCAACGGCGCCAATGAGCTCCGTGAGGCGACGCTCATTGGCTGTGTGGATGTCCTCGTCTCCTTCCTTGGGGACGAAGCTGCCGGCAGCCCATTCGTCCCCCACTTTGTCAAGTCCAGCGACGATCTCATCAGCTTCAGCAGTCGTCAACACGCCGCTCTTCTCCAGTGCACGAGCGTACGCTTGACTGCCGTCCAAGTCCACACGCCACATGCGCTTGTCTACAGTCAGGGACTCGTTGAACTTGTTCATGACGGGGTCCACGTTACCGCGGAAGCGACCTCCCCAGAGCTTCTTGGCTTCCTTCGGTGCGTCAGTCATATTGGTTCTGCTATGTAGAGATCGTTCGGTTATGACGCGCTGTGTGTGAGACCATTAGATCTAAAGTACTGAATTCCACAGATATTTTCATCATACAGGAGATCGGGGCTAGATAAATGAGAAAGAGATGATCGTGCCAAAGTTTATGAAATATTAAAAGAGTCCGCTAATCGTTATGATGAGAGGTGTACCATGTTAGCGGTACATAATTACATATGATGTGTGGTCCACGTATGGACGTCAGTGGTAGACCAAAGATGGCTACGACGTCGGAACATGAGGCGAAGGCGTGGAATGACCAGGGTGTATGGAAGACCTCAGGCTTTTTAAGCTTCTTGCAACAACACCAAGTGTCTCCTGGTGATCTTATCTCCTCATCTTCCAATGAAGACTCAATGCGGTTCTTCCGGTACGACACAATCAATTTTCTAAAATGTATCATTTTGTGGTCTGCAATCCACTAAGTTGACTATTTTGTGATTCTTCATCTCTGCAGACTAAAACAAGTAGCTAAAGAGAACGAGGACAAGACAGAAGAGTCACGACTACAATCAATTGCAGCGAACTTATCTAGAGAAGCGACAAAAAACGAGGAAAAGGTCGTCCCCAGCCAGTGTCTTGGCTGCAAGGCTTCTATTCATTGCCAGTGTCTGCCCCATTAGCTCGCATTGATCTCTATAAAGATGGTCAACTCTACGGCATCGACATATCCTCTGGTTATGCCGTCTCTTTGCTGGATATCCAGCCGGGGAGCATGTTCTGGACTTGTGCTGTGCTCCAGGAGCCAAACTGACCATGATCGCCGACCTGCTGCAGCTCCGTGGTAGTGTAACAGGCGTTGACTTTTCACGGTCACGACTGGGTGCTTGTTGCCAGTTAGTACATAAGTACCAGCTCTTTGAATCGGGCAGAGGATCGGGAGACTCTGAATGGCGATGCCGATTGTTTCATGCTGACGGAAGGACGTTCAATATCGGACCGAAAACCGAGTGCGTCCATATTGACGGGATGGAGATCATGTTGGATACACAGGAGATCGCGTCGAGGGCACCGCAGAACCGTATGCGGAAGCGGAAGAATAAAAGCGCTCGTGCGCGGGATGCCAAGCGACAGAAGCTCCTTGTGGTGGATGCTGCGTTGTATGACAAGGTGCTGGTGGACGCCGAGTGCACGCACGACGGGTCTATTCGACATCTCCAGCGGTTAGATACGCCTGCTAAGTGGGAAGAATACGTTCGAGATCACTTGAACGCAAGCGAGGTCGAGCGTATCTTGAAGCTCCAACAAGGGCTGATTCAAAACGGTTTTAGTCTGCTGCGGCCTGGGGAATCATGATCTACAGCACATGCAGTCTATCTGTGACGCAGAATGAAGATATTGTATCAGTTTTTCTCCAAGGCGAGCCGCATGCAACACTCGACCCAATTGTCTGTCGTGAGAACGTCCCCTGCCAGGTAGAATGCAAACAGCGGGATATTTGCGTAGGACATCATGTGATCGATGGTTCGACGTTAACTAATTTGTATGGTGATTTGTATTGACACAGGATGGAAGGATGCCTGGCACCGTGCGCTTCACTCCATCACAAAACACGAGTGGCCTCTTCATCGCCCGCATTCGAAAAGCGAAGGCTGTCGCCTTACCTTCGCAACAGCAGTAAATGACAAAGCCTGGCCAATTGGAGTAAATTGAGCATTTCAAGTCGACTGGTATGCCCACGAAGCCCCGAGTATCCTGAATAAGGAATTTATGTGGCAGGGATCTCGTACAACTTGGAGGACTATATTTTCTTTTGCAGTGAATTGCCTCCTTGAACGAGATCGTCACAACAGAAACTAAATGTGGGAATGAGAATGACAAGGTGTCATCAAAAACTTTGTGCAGTATTTCGAAATAGTTGTAATCTCAAAGCTCTGCCTTTGTCAATTTTGGTGACAAGAGTGTTTACTTCGCTACTTCGCTACTGTAGCTAAAGTGGCAGTTTCGAGTCGAGCGCAATTTCCCTGAACGTTGCCACAATGTATTTCTTGCGAATGCCACTCGGATCAAATGAACCTCTAAACAAATTTCCCTTGTGCTCCAATCATAAATGTAATCTCGATTTGGATAGTCCCCAATATGGAGAAATTCGTGACTTTCCACGTTGCCTTCCTCGTTCTGCAACACCTTAAACGTCTTGTGGAAAATCGACGCCTCGGGTTTCATCTTTTCTTCACTAAAAGATGTCGTGACCACTTGGAAAAGTCACTTAACCCCAATCCCACCAGTAGAGTTTCTAGCCTTTCGTCATAGTTGGAGATGACTCCCATAGGGATTCCTTCAGTTTCTAAAGTCTCTAACGCCAGCAACACGTCAGGAAACACCGTCCAGGCTTCAGGTTTGGCGAAGTGGCGATACAGTTCCCAAGTGAAATATTCTCCCACTTGTTCGGGCACGTTTCCCACCACGTTAGACTGTGTCATAACGTTCAGCACCAGCTCGTGCCACCACGGATAGGCACTTTTAGACACTCCATCCGCTCCGAAATTAGGTCTTTTGGTCGATAATTTGTGGAATTCCTGTGGAAAATGTTTCGTTAGAGCGGTGGTAGCAGCAGAACGACGAGCAGAAGACAGACGCTGACCCGAAGCTTGCTCCCAGAAGCTGAGATACGTCTCGCTAATGGGCTCTGCAGGACGCAGCAACGTGCCCGTCGCGTCCAGCGTCACGTAGCGCCACGAGCGTCTCACCGCTATAGTTGGTTACATAAAGTCCAATCTGTCCACTTGGACATAATAGTGTTCTCTCGGAGAGTGACACCCACCTACAGACCCGTTTAAAGCCGTGATGTTGTCTGGGTTGATGACATCCCCATTCAAACACGTGCAGCACTCTGATGAGTGAGTGAGCTCACTCACTCATCAAAGAGATGCATTCGTCAATCTGTAAAAGCACAATTCAGAAGGTCAAGCCTCAATGTGGGGCAACGCGGATGGCAAAAGCACTATGCTACACTTGTCCGAGTGAGCGGTGCAACTTCAAAGGCATACCTTGGTGCATATATAAACCTTTTCAATGCTTCACAACCTACAACATTTTATGTGTTATTTAATTATAAAAATACAAAGGTTCACGGTACCATTATCTGTCTCGTCTCTCTCACAAGATTGTCGCCCGGCCCACCCCACATTTTATTGTCTGTCTGATTCTTGCCATGTCATTCTCATCTTATCTGACTGCCTTCGGTTGCCAACATGCATATCGAATACCAACTGCTCACTAGCTACTATAGTATCTCTGTGCACTCTGCTACACTGCTACCGTAATCGCTCCTCACCACCACTACGTGACCTGCATTGGATCCTTAATGCCGTCGATGCGCCTGTGCCAGAACCCTGTTGACGCTCGCGTGCATGGTAAATGTCTTGCTTGACTGTCATTTCGCAATACCTATGCACACAAAAGTTGTTCCTCCGGTATCCTTCGTGTCTATCTATGCTTTACGGCGGTGTTCCAACAGCCAGGGTACCATTCAACTTTTATAGACTGACCTTCACGCCCGACTCCCACAACTTACTCCTTGATGATAAGTCTACCCTTGTGGTTTACGTCATAAGTTATGCGAGTTGTGGTTTCATTGGGCAGCACTCGGACTAAGGCTGAAACCCAGGGTGAGGATTTCAGTTATTCGACATGAGTCAAACTCCTCAGCGCAAACTATGCACGTGCAGGTGATGTGTGGCAGAATAATCTTGTGGTGCAGGCATCTATGTGACATGCTTTGTTTGCGTATCTCCCCTTTCGTCTCCATTCATGAGACGGTCGAGGAGCATCCTCGTATTAAAATAATCGCGGCACCACCATGCAACATGTTGCTGCTACATGTCTTTCCGTCATGGAAGTTATGCCAAGAGCCCGCTGTCATTGCAACCGTAATAAACAATAGGGACTGACATCCTGCGGGGCCTGGCATGTCTTTTGTTGCACTGCAGCGTCCTGCGCTCGCTGCAAAAACGAGAGGCCAAAGGCTCGGCTTTGTTCGATCAGCGTCCCTCGTGCGCCGATAGAGCGAGGCAACTACGTGTGCATGCAAGGCCTGTTCACTTTGGAACTTCCTCTCTCCAACAGAAGCCCCAGCTAGCTAGTAGTAGTAAGCCTCACCTCACCCGACTGCCTTCCTCGACCACTCCACGATGGCGGCTCGATTATTTACAACGTGTCAGACGCCTGCCAACAGCAGCTCCAGATCAGTGTTCTTCACGACGGAAGACTTCAAGGCCTCGTTCAACCTCTTCTGTGCCGTATGCGGTATCGGTTCGCTGGCCATGCCTTCCAACTACGCTCGTGCTGGGCCTCTCTACGCGTCCATCGCTCTGGGATTCATGATCCTCGCCAACATGTACGCCACACTCAAGCTGTCCAGGTTCATGCTGGTGGCACCATCGTCGGTGAAGACGTACGGTGACCTCGGCGAATGGGCTCTAGGCAAGTGGGGCCGCTTCTTCACGGTGGTTTCACAGATGGGTGTGTGTCTTTTGTCGCCCATTGTCTTCCTAGTGCTGGGCAGTACTCTGCTGGACGTGCTGTTCCCGGACTCGTTCAGTCAGACGTTCTGGATTATCTTCATGGCGCTCATGGTCGTCCCAGTGTGTCTGATTCCGACGCTGAAGGAGAGTGCTGGCATGGCCTTCGCCGGCTGCATGGGCACCATCATCGCTGATATCATCGCTGTGTCGGTGCTGCAGTACAACATGCGTGACCACCCGTCGATCCCGTCTCCTGATGTGTCTCTGCACCAGGTGCTGACTTGCTTCGGTAACTTGGCTCTGGCGTATGGTGCTGCTCCTGTGGTTCCGGACCTTCAGCGTGAGCACTCGCAGCCGCAGCGCATGCCTCGTGTGGTGGTGGTCACGATTCTGTTTGTCTCGGCTTTCTTCGTAGCCGTCGCTCTGGCTGGTTACACCGCTGGTGGGTGCCAGTTGTCGGGTAACATTCTGTACTCGATCGTGAGCACTTCGAACCCGTTGGGTTTAGCTCCTCTGGGTTTCAGCGCCAACCGCGGTGCCGTTGTCATGGCGTACCTGTTCATGCAAGTGCACGTTTCGATCGCGTTCTCGACGCTGATGCAGCCTCCGTTCTACATGGCTGAGCGCCTCATTCTGGGCATGCACCCGACCCCGCAGATCGTGCGTTTTGGCCAGGACACTCAACTGGACGTGGACCTGGAGCAGGACTTGCAAGAGAAGCCGTACGTACAATGCTCGACACCCATCGACCACACGGTGTCGACGTCTAGTATGGTTGAGAAAACAGAGGGTCGTATGTCGCACCTGCGTGCTGCGCTTGAGTTCGGCGAGGAGATCACGGAGGAGCAACTGGCTGCTCCGTACAGTGGTGCTAAGAACAAACTGCGTTACATCACGTTGCGACTTGCCATCATCACAGTGCTAGTGATCACTGCCGTCCTGGCACAAAACAAGTTCCTGAACCTCGAGGACTTTACAGGGCCACAGCGCACACAACGAGCTGTCTACTGATGCCTCTGATCATCTACCTGCGTGTATTCTGGAAGGACATGTCGGTGTACAACAAGGCTGCGTCTATGATTGTGATTGTGGTATGTGCCTTCACGGGTTGCTACGTGATGATCCACGCCGGCGAGGAGCTCTTCACGCCGTCGGACGATGATACATTGTTCCCGTACTGTGAAGCTGAGCTCCAGAATGAGCCATACTATGTCCACAACAGCACCAACTGAGCAAAAACACATTGGTGATAAATATATCATATAAAACAAATGTGACTTGTCATATCATATCTTTGTTGAAGTTGCTATAATAATATTCTTTTCTATAAAAAATATTTTATAGGGTACTTTGAAAAGCATTGAAGGAGACATGGTATCCGCTGCTGGGGTGCTGGATGACGCATGCGCTGCTACGAGAGCATAACTGGACAATGCAAAGCCCTGATATTGATACCAGGCCTCTCCACCACCTTGAGACCTTCTTGGGGGACGTGAATCTGCTTCCTGCCCAGTGCTACGCTCTCCCAAAGACCAACATGGAAGTCCATGTGCGAGGACTTGTCGTAGCTTACGTAGGGAACAAATTATACTTGCATTTTGTATCGGACCACAAAAGTGTCCGACTAATTTTAAGGTACATGACCAAATGTGCAGTACGTAGCTCCTAGATATGACGGTATTTTATAACGTTCTTGTTGTAGTATATCGGAGTACGTGAAGCCTCAAGAAAGACAAGAAAGACAAGACACACAAATTGATGGAGCTCTGAAACCGGTTCTGGTCGTCAATGGATGGCGGTGCAATGTGGAGATCCTTCGCTGGAGGTGACTAAACACATTCTATATTTTAGTAAAAAAATTCTGCAGAATTATTGCGGAGAAGTAACCTTTTTGTGTCTTTGACTGCAGACTGGAGCGCAATTTGTTCCCGGAGTTTTCAAGTGAGACCAATTTCGTGGTCTCCGATGCAGAATTGAGTCGCCTTCCAGCTCCTCTGCTCGTGTGGATCAGCGGGTTCTTGACTGTTCCAGAATTTTGCCGAGTCACGCAGACTAACAAGGTGGCGTGGAACAGCAGTGGTCACTTGATTCAAGAACTGACTCTAATTGTGATGCTGATGTTGCTGTTATTATAGTATTTGCTGCAGTTGCAAGACACTCCGGAGCTATGGCACCAATTCCTACTCCGAGGTACGATCTCGTACCGAAATGTGGATCGGGATGCACAATTTGTTTTTTACTTTTGTTTGCATTGGTGCAGCTTATCCGACAGCACGTCCGGAGGGTGATCTGAAGGCTCTGTACAGGACGCGGTGGAATCACCAAAGACGAATGGAAGCATGGATGCGACATGGTCGTGAACGTGGCCGTCGACTCCACGACTACGTGCTCCGCCAGCACCTTCATTGGCGATGGCACAATGTTGGGCGGCTGCCGGCCCCCACTGTACCTCCCAATGCCGCCGCCGTTTTTACCACTTCGAGAGGAGCCTTGGGCGCTACAGCCACCGCACCTACTGATTGATGAAGACCTAGAGCTGTTAGGGGATCCGTTTGGGTATTACCCCGAGTCACTTTACCCTCGTTTTAACGAACTATCTTGAATTGGCGAGCGGTTCTAATTGAACCGTAGAGGTCCATTTCACACAAGTGGTAAGCAAAGCTACTCGAGCGCTAATTATTGTTTTACATTGGTCAAAGAAAGTGTATGTCAGTCAACTATCTTTAGTTGGCGACAAGAATGCAGAAGTTCTCGTTTTACGACATTGTCACTATTCCTCGCGCCATGCGGTGGAAAGCAGCGGGACCGCCAGCTTTGGCGTTGGGGCGTCTGCGTTTGCTCTGGGCTCGCGCAATGAAAGTACCAGCTTTTATTATTATCATGAGCCTTCGACAGCATCGACTTCCACCAATATCTCGCAGGCCTCTCATGGGTCTCTACACGCCAAGATATCCCATCGCAAAATCAAAGGGGCCAAAGGTGGCTTGAATGCGAGTCGCGAGTTGAAATCCCGAGCTGCCACTGGGGCTTCACTTACAGGTTGTACTAAAAGCGATCCAGTTGGCCCCGATATGGAGTCTGTCGATTTACTTTCAATCTCATCCGAACAACCAACGATGATTATGTGCGCTGGGAAAAGCTTTTCTGGATTGGGACGCAATTCGAACAACTGCATCAGCAATAACACCAGCCTGCGAGGTGAATGTTCGAAAATGCCACAGCAACGGATACTACCCAACAATAATAATGAAAGCACTCCGCGCGCCAATCAACTTGAGACCATGGAAGCTGCAGTTGCAATGAAAACCAAGGGATTCAATGATGTAGATAACTTATTATCACGACAGCGAACTGACGAGGAGCTGGAGCAGATTATTCGCGACCTGCGTGACCAAATATTCAACCAGCAGAACCAACACAACCAACAGCAGCAGCAGCAACAACAACAACAAAAGCAAAAATCACAAGAGAAGACAACACCAACTGTAAGCTATGAGCATTTTGCGAGCGGCAGCAGTCAATTTCATACACACCACCGCAAACATTTGAAGAATCCGCTGGAGAGGATGGAGGGGGCAGTAGCAAGATCACCCGTCATTTCAAATAGCAATGAATCGGTCTTACAGCGTCCACTTTCAAGCAGCCACCTTTCCCGGCTAGTGACGAATAGCACCAGTAACATGGTTGTACCTGCTGTCATTTACGGATCTCCTCCTGTTACAGCACGAGATGACAGCTTACTGTCAACTGACCGAAGCAGCAATGCCACTGCACTTGATTCGAGACCCAGCCCGCCAGTGCAACAATCCATGCATCTGGGAGAAGGAGCAATCCTCAATCCGCGCCATCTCCGACCGAAACGCGCTTCAACCGCTAATCGAATACGATGTGAGAGGCATTTTGAGAGAAAGCGCGTGCGAGATCGCTGCGAACGCTCCAGCAACAACAACGACTTCCTCTATCTAGTCGATGTCGAAGACTGTTCAGACGTGCCTGAATCCCTCTCACTATCTCCTGTTGGTCCCTGGGTCGTTGATGACCTTTATGCAACTGGTCTCAGCACTTCGACGCCACGTTCGCCTTCAGTATCTACGTGTTACTCCATCTCAAGCTTCGGAGATGATGAAGATGATGATGGCAAAGCTAAAGAGCTCAACAGCAACGATCTGGCAGCAATGTCGCCACGCAGTCGGTTACTGTATTTCTCTACGTGTGCATTCGACGGCGACATGGGCAACACACTTCGGCGTTCTGTCACTAGTGCGAGCGATCTCGCGATGAGTCTTGATGCTGTCGAGCCTCAAGGAGGCGGCATGAAGCCCACAAAACGCTGTTCATCTGCGAAGTCTACGCTGAGAGGAAAAACTCGCGCTACTTTAACTTCTAGTTCAGCAGCGACAGGTGCACAACGGAAGAAAGTCCCAGGTCGAACACCTCAAACGAGGAAGCGGCCACAGAGTGAGGCACTTTTAAGCACTCGAAGCAACCAGAGCGACACCAGCAGTAACAATAACTAAGTCAACGCTGAGCTGAAGAGAGCTATGATTTCAGCTTTACGTCTAAGCTTCTCTAGCGGTATTGCGTGTCATATCCAAATCTATATGGAGTAGCGCGGCGAGTTCCTCACGTGAATGGTGTGGCTTCCAGTCTTGCGTCTCGCCTTCGGTACCGTCGTGCTCTGGGCCAGCTTTATCGTGACCAATTTTCCTCGACCGACTACTCTTTGATCCTCATGCAGTCTGCCCTGGTTTTCTTGTTCCAGATCGAGGCTTCCAGTACAACGTCCTCCACATCCACCGCGTCAGACGAGGCGTGAGAGGAGGCCAGGACTTGCTGGTCTTCTTGAGCTTCGTCTTTAGCTTCACGAGCATTACTATCCTTGTAAAAGAGCGGAATTCCCACTCCGAACGCATTTTCCATCTCAATGAACAGTGTCTGCGCCTCTTTCGCAGCCGCCGCCTTCTCATCCATCGGTTCACTGTCCTCTGCAACAACTTGCACTTTCGTTTGCTCTCGAATCGCACCATTCGCGTCGAGATAATTCGCCAGCCAGTTCGGTATCCAGTCAATGTGGTCGTGGAACTCGGCATCACTCTTAAAGATTTCTTGCAGAACTGGCGATTTGCTAGCACGGTGCACCACAAACTCGAGCAGCAAAAATATGTACTCGTGTAGTGCATGGCGGTCTCTGTAGTACGCGGCACTCTCCAAAATCCCGCGTGAGGGCGAGAAAATATGGCGATGAATGGGCCACGCCGACTTTGATAAATGGTAGTCATCCTGTGCATTTAGAGACTTGACGCGCGCTTTTTCAGCATCCAAAAGAACCCCAAGGACAACCAGTAGCTGCTCTGCATAGTTGGCTCTCACCTCTTCTAGTACGCCAATTAGCAACGCCACTAGTCGATCGCGCTTCGCCTCGCTCTCAAATGCGATGCGAGATAGTATCGGCACGAATAATTCTTCTAAGCCCAGTAGCAACACATTCTTTAGCGCGCTTTGATTCAACAGCATCGAGTCGTCCACAGCAAGAGATGTCGGCTCGTGTTGAGACTCCAAAAGATATGTCACCATATCCGTTTCAAGTCGGGCTGTGCAGAATCGAAGGTGGTCTTCGTACCCTTGTGGAGACATCGAGGTAGCAGTGTCCAAGCCTTCGCATGGTGTCCGCAGACACAACAGAAAGCGACTCAAAAGTTGAAGTTTGTCGAGGAACAGACGACGAACCACACATAATTCTGCATCGTAGCTAGTTTGATCAATGTCGGTCATTGCTCTGCCAATACACTTCTTGAGAAATAAACCCAACTGTTTCATCACTACCACTCGTGTATCCACCGACAGCGTCAAGATGCTACCAGAGACTGGATCGCGAATAGCGAGGTTAGCTTCTCTATCGTAAAACAGGTTTAACAGCTCACGGAAAAATGCCAAAAGAGATTGCTCTGCGTCCGTGTCTTCCTCTGCAGCTTGGTGTTTGAGGATGCTAACAGCGGCCAAAAGTACCCGGAAACAACTTTGCGTGAGCTCGGGACTCACTGCGCTGAGGAACAAAACGTCAAAGAGCCATGTTCGCTGACTTTCCACTTGGGAGGATGGTGAAGAAGAGAGTGACGATGGCGGGGCGACTACTTCAGCAAGAATCCATTTACTGAATCTCACTCGTTCCTCATCCATCGTATCAGGACCAGAGGCGCTCCTGTCGTAGCTTGATAACCATGCAGTAACGTTTGTGCTCACCTCAAAATGTGTTGACACCTCTGTTCGCGGTCTGGAAGAAGACACCAAAGCGGACGGGTTTGATAACGTAAAGAGTTTATACCAAACAGGAACTGACAACCCAGTTGATACGTCTGTCGAGTTGCACCAGGAGTGCATTTTGCAGACAATCGCGCCGTGTTTTCAACCAGATCTCGAATGTATTGCTCGTACGCCGGATCAAAAGCATTAACAACACTTTCATACCGCACATTCTCCCGCATAATCTGTGCTACGAGTGATTGCATTGACTCGAAAGCGTTACAGTAGTTACGCTTTCAGATTCGAGTGTGGAGTCTTCTTGAACGAATTGTCTCTCATAAATAAGCATGTAGGCGCTTCGTCTTTTCATGTGAACAGCAGGGGTATACGCGCCATTAATTGGGTCCCATGTCTGTGCCACTTCTTCACCGCCAAAGCATTCGTCGCCCATTGTATCCACATCAAACTCCCGCACCACCTCGTCATTAAACTCAAGCCAGCGTTGATCTTTAGTCTCACGTCGATCCTTGATAAACGAGTAGTAATGACCCGTGTCAGATGTACCCGAGTGTACCACCACGCCTACGAGGTCATACATAATCGATTTATCTTGATGATTCGCACCATTGTGCTTGATTTTATCTGTACTCGCAAGAGCTTCACTTGTGTACGGATACATGTCGAGCTCAGTGGGGAACTCCAGGTAGTCGTTGATTTTCATCTTCTCCATTGTGCTGTAGTCAAACTCGAACCGCTTGAGATGGCAAACCAAAGTTTGTGGTAGTCTCTTGATACAGACGCGCTTTGTTGCAGAGACCTTCCGCTGCACGCGCTCGCAAAGTACGCATTTTCGCCCTCGAGCGACTCGCCTTCGACATAAAGCGCCAGAGATTCTGTCAAACGTCGTTTCTTCGATACCTCGACACTCAACGCAAAGAATTTTTCCTCTCGCTCTGAGAGGTTACCTTGCTGTGTCAGGATTTGGTTCACTAGTACACCTCCGAAGCAGCGATCCATAAAATCTTTACCCACGGCACCTTTGACATATTCACCATCTTCGACCGTTGTTGATGCTTGTGGACGAATAAACATTTCCACTCGGTCTAACAGCAAAGAGAAGAACTCATCTGCATCCATTTGGACATGCACGTCAGTTGATTCGCCATCCATGTCTTTGTGGGAGAATGCAAACGATGTAGGATCGGATGACCGGTAGCTTGTGAATGCGAGGGCAATAAAAAGCTTTTGCAATTGCTCGATCTCCTCTTTCCACGACGAAGAGTTTGTGTCTGCTGTAGTTTGTGAACAATCCAACGCGAGTAGACCTCGACAGAATCTAGGCATCATGAACAATTGCTGTATGAGTGAATTCATGTAGCAGATGCATCCAGGGTTTACCAGTCCAGCGTGACGAATATTTTTTGTGCCATCCAAAAGCGCATCTTCTGGTGCATTGTTCCATTGCCGGCCAGCTAGATTCACCGTATTTAAAACGCGTACTTGGTAACCACGCAAATGCCTCAACATGGTTAATATCTCGGCGTTCTGGCTGCCTAGATCACCGTCAATTGCAGGGTTTTCAGCTTCTTCCAATGTGTGAAGAAAGATTAACTTCAATAGGAGTTGCTGGGCCATAGTGCGCGTAGATCTCGTCTTGCAAATTGGTGAACTTGGCATGTCGCTCTCTTCCGACATACCTCCAAAGAGTAAATGCTTCAGAATAAACTGAATCATCAGCTGGCTGTCATCACTTGATCTCGAGACCTCGAGGTCTTGATCCGGCTGACCGTTCGGGTCGTAGCGGAGAATAATTGTACGGAGTTTCTCCGAAATACCAGCGATCAACGACAAAAGCTGAAGATAGCCACTCAGAGTAGCCTCGTATTGGTTTCGAGGTGGTCGGATGCCGCTTGAAGATGCGGACGCTTCTTCTTGGTCGACAGTTTGCTTTAGTTTGCGCACCAAACGACCAGGGATGTGCTTCTTTATCAGCGCTGATGAAATAGCCTCTCTGGATTTGTTACTTCTACTGCTGGGGCTTTTCGAGGCTTGGGTACGGTCACAACTATCCAAAAGCACCCGACAGAATGCAAAGAGTTCATCAAAATCTTTCCTATGATGTGCTTCATTTGGCGAATCTCCAGTGACAAGTCCACACGATGAGACTGTCAAACGTTCGAAGAACACCCACGACGAGCTTTGATAATCCATTTGACTGAAGATGGTGGCCATGTCAGATAACATATCAAACAGCTGGGCACGTGTCACCTTGGACGGACACTCGACTAGAAGGGCTCGTAACCACCCTCGGATCGAGATACAAGAGCCTGCAGAATCACATTCGTTGTCTGTTTCCAGCTTGAATACCGTGGAAGTGAGCTCCGGCGAAAACCTTATGAGGGAGCAACCCATTTGTACACCACAGAGGACAATCTCGGCGTCTTCATCAGAAAACGAAGCAGAATGTTGGCGCTTTCGTGAACAAAACTGCAATGATAATTGTAACGCAACCTGCAGCATCGGTAGTAAATCGATGGACTTGACAAACTCAGGTAGCGTTAAGCAGCGCAAGCGAAGATCGAACGGAGACGGCTCACTACCCTGCGGCTTCACCGAAGCATTCAACTGAAGCCAGTGAAAAAGTAATTGAGCACTCGCATCACTGCTGCAAGACATGTTGCTCGGAGGTTCTGATCGTATTGAGAAGAAATCGAAACTTCACCACTTGAGGCGTCCAGCACACGTTCTTCTGGCCATTTGAGCAGTGTTTCATACAAATGTCTCGCGCCACCCAAACGAACAAAGCGCTCTCTCCACTGTCGACGTCCCGAGTCTGGCTTTCGGTCACCATGGTCTTCTGCATCAAAAGGTATCAACAGCGCTTCCACGAGTCGAAGTGAATAGAGAAGTCGATGTAGATTTGATCCATCCAACAGGTCCGACCAGTTAACGTCTTTGCCAACTGTAGAACCAGTTTGTGTGTCGTCGCTCTTCAGCGGACGCAAACGGATCATCTTGCGAAGTAGTTCGTTGTTTGTCGGCAAGCGGCATAGTAAGTCCCAAGTCCTTTGTGACGTTGTCTCTCTCCAGTCGACAAGCTCCAGCAAAACTTCGAAGTGGGGACCTTGATTTGCTAGGATCTGACTCATAAGTCCGTATTTTGTCTTAAGTTTAGCAGCTTCGTCACCATCGTATGGTGGACAGCTTTGTTGCCTTTCTTCCTCTGTTAGCGCCCGGTCAATATCTTCTGACTGTAGATCTGGCCCACGTTGCGGCGATGGCATTTGAGGCCAACGTAAATTTGCTCGCCCATACGGCGAGTGCATACCTGACTTGAGCGGGCTACCAGATTTTAACAGATCTGCTACAGCATCAATCTTTAGCGGCGGAATTCCACTTTCAGATCGTATGTTGTCCGTGCCAAGGTGCAACTTTGAAGGCTCTCCATCTTCGCTGTTTTGAAGTATGTGGTCTCCTTCTTCTGTCATCTCGGATTCGTCCATGTCAGTGTCCTCGTTTGCATCCATAATAACATCCAGAAGCGCGTGCTGCTGACGAAATGTCCAGCTCGGTCGACGACCCACACGATAGCCATGCCTCGAACCAACTGTCGCGTCGGACTGCATATCTTTCATGGGCGAAGGGAATATCTCCAGGTAAGGGAGTCGTTCTTCCAGATGCTCCAACCGGAATGCCTTCTTCCGATCTCCTCCTTCGTTTTCACCATCCGTTTCTGTTTCTGGTGTGTCGGGGATTTCTTCAGCCTCCAGTTTCTTCATTAGCGCTTCTTCATCTTCTCGTTCTGTAAGACCGTCTCTAACGCTGCAGGCCTCGAGGAAGTACCGCAATAAATCAACACATCGGTTAACAACAGCTACCTCAGCGTCATTTTCGGAGGAGTGTCTTTCGTCCTGTTGGTCAGATACGATTGTTCCGCGTTCAGCATGTGCTTTCGCTGTGGTAATAAACTCCATACACTTTTCAAGAAAGTGTATCTTGGACAGGAATGGAAGCTCAGTGTGCCGAAAGCTTGGAGAAAAAGCTAAGTGGTAGCTCACCAGAAGCGTGATGATCTCTTCCGCCACTGCAGCATCAGTCGCGGCGACTGCAAGCTGCCATAACTCATCCAGCCCAACTAACGGAATGTCGGTCAAAAGCTCAACCGATTCTTCTTTGTCACCATCAGCACTGGCCGCACTAGTCGGCGACGAAAGCACCGATAAATCAGCCCCGCCCGTTGCGGCTGTTGTGGCAAAGATATCTAAACCACCTTCGACGAGGTTCACGCGGCGAAATATACTATGGAAGCAGCACAACGTAGATAGCGTGATGCAGTCGCCTGTCAATGCGCGGAACTTTGTCATGAGCAGATACTTTGTGATACTTAGTGGCATGAGTGCTCTGGTCGAGTACGGGCTCTCCTTTTCCAGTCTGCTACTGCGTGCTGGCGTATTCATGCAAAGTTCAATCCACTGGAAACAGAGAGCCGCCTCATCAAGCAAAAATGCGTCCACTACCATCAGCTTCCACACTGCATCCATTTGCTCTACGACAAAGGACGAGTCTCCAGTATCCACACGCTCGTCCAGAATCCACGAAGCCCGTAGTGCCAGCAATCGAATCTTGACCTCATTCACGTGGTCTCTCAAAGCAGGCAGTTTGACGCGCTCCTCGTCACACACACGAGACCATTTAGTCGCATGCAGTTCGTGGCGTAAACTCCGCTTGTACTCATTGATTTCGTCCAGCACGACTTGAACAAAACTGTATGATCGATCTTGGTTTATACCCGCTTCGGAAATTAATGTGGCTAGTTGAGTTACAAGCTTCAATGACATTGCAAGGTATTTCCGTTGAGAAATGTTGCTCAAGCACTGACGGAGGAATTCATCAACGATGGAATACCCCTGAGCATATTTAGTTGTTCCAGATTCTTCATCTTCATTCTCTTTACCTTCATCAATCTCCACTTCTAACCGCAGCATCTCGTGCATTCGCAGCAGGATTTCATCGCGAAAGTCTTCCGCTTTAACCGACGGGAGCACGACCACCCAGAGGTGCATTAAAATTCGCTGACGAAGTGATCGTTTGCTCGAAAATGAGACTGCGCTATCTGCTTCCTCAACAAAAATTCTACGAGCAGCAATCGCCGAGAGAAGCCCCAACTGGTTGGCGTCCAAGTTAGCTTGAACCACTTCGATGCGCGACAGAATGTGGTTTAGCGATGGCAGCTCCATAAATTCGACCATTTCAAGCATCAAATCATGAATTGTGCCACGAAAGGCCTCATGACGCTGCTGCGTCGGTCGAAGTGGTTGAGTTTCAACCTCTTGAGCCCCTGATTCAACCTCTGTGTGATAGCAATTCCAGACTAAATCCAACCATTTCGTCGGCAAACATTCCAGTTCGAGACGAATTGAAAGAGCGACGTTGACCGTTTGACCAATTCCACGTGCATTTTGTGCCCAAATAGTTCCTGCATTAAGTTCTTTTCGTGCATCCAGTCAACAAGAAAACTGAGTGTGGTGTATAGCGACGTAGCGGTCGGTTCCAGTTGCAACTGAATTTGATCATTGTACAATCTAGTGATGATCACCACGATCTCCGTGAGACCGTAAATTCGTTTTTCCAGTGAAGTGGCTCGGAAAAACCGCAGTGAAATCTCCAATCGAAGAAGTTGGACTCTTTGTTCACAAATCTGTCGTAAAAGGAGATTTTCAGCCCCAAAAGAGTCTTCTTTTTCGTCATAATCATGTTGAACCTTGACAAGTAATAATTCTGCGATCTGCACAACCTCCATGAGAGAATCTCGCAATAGTGCATAGAACTCGGCTGAAGGCTGATTTTGGACAAAATCACACACCGAACCCACTAATTTAGGGAAGTACTTCCCTAAAAAGTTGGAGGTAAGTAATCTTTCACAGCGTACATTATACGCAGGACCAATTGAAGATCTTCAAATGACGTTTTCTCGCTCCCCCACTGTCATTTTTGTGCGTAAAATCTCCAAAAACAACGAAAATCCGTCCAATTGTCCCCAATACTCCAGGTTAAGTAAAAATACCGTGATGTGTACCCCAACTTGTCCCACATTACGAATTGGAAGTTCTGCTTTTCCCCATTGTCACCTAACTGGGTTAGGCTATTATTGTCTCCATTGCCATGGTATAGGTAAAATCTGCGGTGTGCCTCAAGAATCCGGGTCAGACACAACAAATGGCAAACGTCGCGTTGCTGCAACCGATTGGCAATTGTTGCCAAGACCCACTGGAAAACGTGTTGACCCGTTCTACTGCACCTAAATCGTACGATTTGGTGAGTAAAAGTTGCACCACTTGAGGCAAAAATTCTTTATCTAAGCGTTGCCTCAACTCTGCGGTTAAGCCAATCTCTGCACCATCATCATCGCCATGCTGCATCAGTGTCGTAACCACATCCAGCAGCTGCGTGGGGTCATCACTGGATGCGAGATCGCTGGCGATGGCCAAACACGTCTCTTCAAAGTCTCGGTGCAGCTCCTGCACCACATGGGTTACGCCCTCATGGAGCTCCGCCATGAAGCTTTCCTCGTCAAACGCACTTTTCCTGATAGACACGTTAGGTAGGCTTGTTCACCTTGGCGATCCAAAAATGCTATGTCGCTTCAGCCTAAAGCGACTCGGCGGTGGTTTCAACTATTTCCATTTTAATTTACTTAAATTGGAGGTGATGTTTTTAGATGAAAAATAAAATGACCGAGTAAATAGCAATTTTCAGCTAATACTAAATTGAGTATTTTTTTTACTGGCGGAGTTTAAATCGATCAAAATCCGAACAGGCGTCATTGCTAGCCTGATAAACGCCAGAAAACATTATTAATCAAGTTTAAAATAGGATCTGACCTAAACTAGTGTTCCATACACTATTTTGAACAAGTAAAGAGGAGGTGAACCACAGAAATGACAGCGAGACGCTCGTGGCGCTACGTGACGCTGGACGCGACGGGCACGTTGCTGCGTCCTGCAGAGCCCATTAGCGAGACGTATCTCAGCTTCTGGGAGCAAGCTTCGGGTCAGCGTCTGTCTTCTGCTCGTCGTTCTGCTGCTACCACCGCTCTAACGAAACATTTTCCACAGGAATTCCACAAATTATCGACCAAAAGACCTAATTTCGGAGCGGATGGAGTGTCTAAAAGTGCCTATCCGTGGTGGCACGAGCTGGTGCTGAACGTTATGACACAGTCTAACGTGGTGGGAAACGTGCCCGAACAAGTGGGAGAATATTTCACTTGGGAACTGTATCGCCACTTCGCCAAACCTGAAGCCTGGACGGTGTTTCCTGACGTGTTGCTGGCGTTAGAGACTTTAGAAACTGAAGGAATCCCTATGGGAGTCATCTCCAACTATGACGAAAGGCTAGAAACTCTACTGGTGGGATTGGGGTTAAGTGACTTTTTCCAAGTGGTCACGACATCTTTTAGTGAAGAAAAGATGAAACCCGAGGCGTCGATTTTCCACAAGACGTTTAAGGTGTTGCAGAACGAGGAAGGCAACGTGGAAAGTCACGAATTTCTCCATATTGGGGACCATCCAAATCGAGATTACAAAGCGGCACTTGCAATCGGAGCTCAAGGGAAATTGGTTTGGAGAAGTTCAAGTCGTTCCCCACCAAGTGACATCTGCAAGAAAGACATTGTGGCAACGTTAAGAGAAATTGCACTCGACGCGAAAACGCCATTTCAAGCGACGTAGTCAACACTTTTGCAGCAAAGTTGACGAGAAATTTGAGGAAAGGCTCAAACAATTTTGTGTAATAGATCGGCTGACGCCACTGCTACAGCCGCAGAGTACTGCTACATAGTACATGCAGTACCTTTACGTGCTTCCAGTGTTCAATGGTGTGCCCTTACTCCCCGTAGGATGTGATAACCTACAACGAATCGCGATGACTTCAAGCGACGATTGATTGTACCACAAAGCATACTAGTAATAGTAAACTGCATTCCGGGTTTGCTTTAAAAGACGACTTCTATTGGTCGTCACATTATGGTATAGCTATAGCTGTCACCAACCTCTTTGCTTAGTTAGTGCTGTTGTAGACATAGTACGGCTCGTCCTGGTACTCGGCGTCACAGTACGGGAACAACGTGTCGTCGTCCGACGGCGTGAACAGCTCCTCGCCGGCGTGGATCATCACGTAGCAACCTGTGATGGTACACACCACGATCACAACCATCGAAGTGGCCTTGTCGTAAAATGGCATGCTCTTCCAGAACACACGCAAGTAGATGAGCAGCGGCATCAACAGACAGTTGGTGGTGTGGGCCGTGGCACCCGTGAAGTCCTCCAGATCCAGGAACTTGTCTTGCAGCAGCGCAGCGATGATCACCAGGATCGTGATGATGGCGAGACGCAGAGACATGTAGCGCAGTGCGTTCTTGGTGCCGCGGTACGGGGCAGCCAACTGCTCCTCCGTGATCTCCTCACCGAACTCGAGCGCCACACGCAGGTGCGACATACGGCCCTCCGTCTTCTCAATCATGCTAGACGCGGACACCTGACGACCATTCTCCAGAGGCGTCGAACTTTGCTGGTACGAATGTTTGTCATCCATTTCCTGCTCCAGGTCAACGTCCAGGTGGTCGTCCTGGCCGAAAGGCACAATAGCGGGACTCTGGTGCATTCCCAAGACCAGACGCTCCGCCATGAAGAATGCCGGTTGCGTAAGCGTCGAGAACGCGATTGTGATGTGCACCTGCATGAACAGGTACGCCATGACAACGGCACCGCGGTCAGCGCTGAAGCCAAGAGGAGCCAAGCCCAACGGGTTCGAAGTGCTCACGATCGAGTACAGAATGTTACCCGACAACTGGCACCCACCAGCGGTGTAACCAGCCAGAGCGACGGCTACGAAGAAAGCCGAGACAAACAGAATCGTGACCACCACCACACGAGGCATGCGCTGCGGCTGCGAGTGCTCACGCTGAAGGTCCGGAACCACAGGAGCAGCACCATACGCCAGAGCCAAGTTACCGAAGCAAGTCAGCACCTGGTGCAGAGACACATCAGGAGACGGGATCGACGGGTGGTCACGCATGTTGTACTGCAGCACCGACACAGCGACGATGTCGGCGATGATCGTGCCCATGCAGCCGGCGAAGGCCATGCCAGCACTCTCCTTCAGCGTCGGAATCAGACACACTGGGACGACCATGAGCGCCATGAAGATAATCCAGAACGTCTGACTGAACGAGTCCGGGAACAGCACGTCCAGCAGAGTACTGCCCAGCACTAGGAAAGCAATGGGCACCAGAAGACACACACCCATCTGTGAAACCACCGTGAAGAAGCGGCCCCACTTGCCTAGAGCCCATTCGCCGAGGTCACCGTACGTCTTCACCGACGATGGTGCCACCAGCATGACCCTGGACAGCTTGAGTGTGGCGTATGTGTTGGCGAAGATCATGAAACCCAGAGCGATGGACGCGTAGAGGCCCAGCACGAGCGTAGTTGGAAGGCATGGCCAGCGAACCGATACCGCACACGCAGCAAAAGAGGTTGAACGAGGCCTTGGCGTCCTCCATCGTGAAGAAGGCCGACTTGTTGTCTGTGGCGCCCTGCGCCTGAGACGTGGCGGACATGCGAGCCAACATGGTGAAAGGAAGGGAGAGAAAATCAGTCGAGTGAGAATCGGCTGACTGCTGCTGCTGGCTTGGGGACTTCTCCGAGAAGAGGAAAATTCCAAAGTGAGCGAGTTAAAGAGCCTCCGTCGCCTCCAGCGCGCGATTGTCAAGTCTTGTATCAAAATCCGCCGCTGCAGATTTGCGGAACTGCGAATGAGCGGCGGCCCAGCGCAAAACGAGGCAAGCCGTGCAAGCGCAGCCAACTCGCGGTGCAAGGCCGCGGCCATACGTTTTAATCTCGGCGTATCAGCACCGGTGATTGCACTCAGATATTCTATGGTTGGATGCGTGCCTCTCTTGTTGAGAGAGGCCAAGTCCCGACTTGCAAGTTGCAGCAAAGACTCGCAGCCAGACTAGAAGATACGGAGCACCACATGAAGAGACAAAGCGCGGGCGAAGAAGACGGAGGCTCAGGACGAGCTCCCCTCGATTTAAGGAGATGCGTTTTCGACCGTCTCAGCTGGGAACAACAATAAGCGTGGCGATGGGATGCGCTTTCGCCAATCTCAGGGACAACTGGTGCTCTGTCACAGTGCAATCTGAAGAATGTATTCTCAGAGGTTCGGTGGAGATGGCATAGTAAAATACAGTGAATTGAAGGAAATAATCCATTAGTTCGAAGGAACCACCAAATTTCAGGAGGTTTTTGGAGCGCGTTAGGTCACTACGTACAGTGTACCGGTATATAGTCTTCCGGACGTCGGACGCCCATCCTCAGGATAACTCACTTTCGGACCATACCACGAGGGACTCCAACCAAGGCCCGAACGCCCGGCCTGCCTCCACTCATACCACTGCACTGGGCCTTTCCGGTGCAAGGGTTCGCTCTATCTCCGCGGGTATTCGCTGCTTGCAGGGGTTGATGAACGCTGACTGACAGCAGCTGCTTGGCCGCTCCGTATTTCCTCGTCAAAAGGAACCCAAGCGTCTTGGGCCGGGGGCGTTCTCTCGACTGGATGAGACCGTCAGAAAGCCCGCCACTACCGATATGTGAGTGCAGACAGATCATGGCATCGTCGTTGAACGGGTTCAACCCCATCGTTCGTAAACGCCGGCAAGCGCCAACTTGAAGCCGCTCGCATCTTCAAACGGTGCGATCTATCTGTCGTCCGTACAGCCCATGCGGGGTGCCTGTACCCGTACCGGACGAGGCTACATACATGTGCCGCATGGTACTGTACTGCGCCTGCCGCATCGTATTTTGAAGGATGTGCGGCACCGGTATAGTAAGCGCTCGCCACTCGTCAGCGGAGAGGAGCAAGCGCTCCTCTCCCCTGCAAGGCAACTTACCTCGTTTCCGGTGCATGACATGACTCGGATCCCATCGAAGCCGCTATTGACCTCACTGCACATGAAAAGCATCCTCGTATACGGTTTTGCGTGTGTCTAGATATTTGATTGAAGTCAGATGCCGATAAAGCTAACTTCACGGCCAGGTTGATTCGGGCGGTCGGCAGGCAGTTCGTGTGCTCGTGCTTTCTCCCGTGACGCGCTGCGAGTCAGTCTGCGTTTGCACAACTCCAGATTGTTAAAGCGGAATGTGATCTGCACGCCTATGTTTCTCATGCTTTGCAAAATACGGACAGCTCTCCTTGCACTGTCGGTGCTGCAACTTGGAGGGAGCACCAGATGCCGCTCGGCACGAACGAGTCGACGACAATTCGATCGCTGCTGGAAGTTCATGTTGAGGTTGGCGGCTGCCGTGTCGGTTGCTCGGAACGGATCTTTTGAGGCTGTCGCGGCGGGTGCTGTGATGCGCTTGCCACAGACACCAAGTGTGTCAGTGTACCATTAGAGTAGAATGGGCTCCTCTCGAGATGCTTGCAGGACGACGAGTCCATAAAGATCGACTAGACCAATCGACCTAGCACGCCCTGCTCGAATTGAGCAGGCAAAGAGTTGGTTTGTTCGCACCTCAATCAAAGTAATCGTACCTTCGGAGGACAGGCATTCGTAATTGTATTGTATTGTGAACGCGCTGCGCGAGCAGATCTTCTCTACGTTTGGAGGTCTAACAGCCGCATGCGTTGGCCACTCTCTCTCTCTCTCGTGATCTCTGGGGGCATTCGTAAACTAAGCCAAACCTCAACAGAACTATTGTATTACGTTAAGATTGCCGCCGTAAACGTATTTAACTCCTTCTCGTCCACCTAGGAACGCAAACGCGAAAGTTTGGTTTGTCGAGGAAAGTCTCTGTTTCTACAAATGTAAGCAGCGTGCTTGTAGGTACGTTATTGTAAAGAAATACTGACTCACACCCCTGCTCAACTGAGCGGGGTGTGCTAGGTCGATTGGTCTAGTCGATCTTTATGGACTCGTCGTCCTGCAAGCATCTCGAGAGGGCCATTCTACTCTAATGGTACACTGACACACTTGGTGTCTGTGGCAAGCGCATCACAGCACCCGCCGCGACAGCCTCAAAGATCCGTTCCGAGCAACCGACACGGCAGCCGCCAACCTCAACATGAACTTCCAGCAGCGATCGAATTGTCGTCGACTCGTTCGTGCCGAGCGGCATCTGGTGCTCCCTCAAGTTGCAGCACCGACAGTGCAAGGAGAGCTGTCCGTATTTTGCAAAGCATGAGAAACATAGGCGTGCAGATCACATTCCGCTTTAACAATCTGGAGTTGTGCAAACGCAGACTGACTCGCAGCGCGTCACGGGAGAAAGCACGAGCACACGAACTGCCTGCCGACCGCCCGAATCAACCTGGCCGTGAAGTTAGCTTTATCGGCATCTGACTTCAATCAAATATCTAGACACACGCAAAACCGTATACGAGGATGCTTTTCATGTGCAGTGAGGTCAATAGCGGCTTCGATGGGATCCGAGTCATGTCATGCACCGGAAACGAGGTAAGTTGCCTTGCAGGGAGAGAGCGCTTGCTCCTCTCCGCTGACGAGCGGCGCTTACTATACCGGTGCCGCACATCCTTCAAAATACGATGCGGCAGGCGCAGTACAGTACCATGCGGCACATGTATGTAGCCTCGTCCGGTACAGGCACCCCCGCATGGGCTGTACGGACGACAGATAGATCGCACCGTTTGAAGATGCGAGCGGCTTCAAGTTGGCGCTTGCCGGCGTTTACGAACGATGGGGTTGAACCCGTTCAACGACGATGCCATGATCTGTCTGCACTCACATATCGGTAGTGGCGGGCTTTCTGACGGTCTCATCCAGTCGAGAGAACGCCCCCGGCCCAAGACGCTTGGGTTCCTTTTGACGAGGAAATACGGAGCGGCCAAGCAGCTGCTGTCAGTCAGCGTTCATCAACCCCTGCAAGCAGCGAATACCCGCGGAGATAGAGCGAACCCTTGCACCGGAAGGCCCAGTGCAGTGGTATGAGTGGAGGCAGGCCGGGCGTTCGGGCCTTGGTTGGAGTCCCTCGTGGTATGGTCCGAAAGTGAGTTATCCTGAGGATGGGCGTCCGACGTCCGGAAGACTATATACCGGTACACTGTACGTAGTGACCTAACGCGCCAAAAACCTCCTGAAATTTGGTGGTTCCTTCGAACTAATGGATTATTTCCTTCAATTCACTGTATTTTACTATGCCATCTCCACCGAACCTCTGAGAATACATTCTTCAGATTGCACTGTGACAGAGCACCAGTTGT